>VDFB02096982.1:262976-330677 GCA_007258455.2 Sequoia sempervirens
CCTAGTAGATAGCCAAGAGTTTTGTTGCCTCAAAGTGAGTATGCCTTTTTTTGGAAAAATAGCCTAGATCTAATCCACATCGTGTTGGGAAAATGGTCGAAGCTTGATCCACCTTTTTATTGTTATTTTTGTTCTTCTTTCTTCTAGTTATTGGCATTGCATGATCATGTATCTTGTTTTGTTGCAAATATTACACCTTGTGTGTGTCCTTTTGTGCTTATGTCAGTTTGATGTATGATCTTAGATCTTGAGGGCTTGACCGCCTTCTTGATCTTTGTTATCCTAGACCATCCACATCAGTACACTTGGACCCCTCTTGAATGTCTATTTTAGTGTGAGCTTGAAACAAGGTCCTCTCACTAAAGTGGGGACTAAATGGAGTTACTGAAAAGTACACCTTTTCCTTGCTTGATTTGGGAATAATTAATGATAAACTAGGACTTAATATCACCTTGATCTAATGTTGTGAGGTGTTTTACACATCCACACTAGGTCTTGGGACCATTTTTAAGCTAAATTAAATTAACTCTATCTTAATTTAATGTTGTAAAATGTATTTATTTACATCTTCACATTAAATTTAAGGGGCTTGTAAACTAAAGTGGACTTAATCTAGTGTTTTAATGTGTTCTACATAGTCACATGGGATTTAGGGCCCTTCTAAGCTAAACAAACTCAATTTTTCCTTAATTCAGTGTTGTAAATTATATTTATTTACACTTTCACATTGGATTTTGGGCCCTATTGCATTTATAACCTTAATATCATCATTATTAGGCCTCTATGACCCCATATTGTGCATCTTGAGGCATATTTTGATCAAAAACCTGATAAAATTAATATAAAAGCTTAAATTCTTCACTCCCCAACACTTTAGCATGAAAAATAGCCCATGTGGGACCCATTCGCCACCTTGGGTGAATGAGTCTCATTTGGCCTATTTTTAAGGCTTTGAGTGGGAAAAACTAGGTTTTAAGTTTGAATTTCTCCTAGGTTGGCCTTGGGATCAAATTAACGGTCTTGTGAGTGGATTTCCTATATAAACAAGCTCTCAAATCATCGTTTCATCATGCATTCATATTATCAATTCAAGCACTCAAAGGTTAGCCATTTGAAGACTTCACAAGATCATTTCTAAGGCATTCAAGGGTAGAATTCTTCATCAATTGTTGCAACAATTCAAGATCCGTCATCATGTCAAGCATATCAAGCATCAAGCATGTTAGTGAGCTATTATTGTGATGTAGCATTGAAGATGCAAGACCAAGCATTGTTCCATTCTTATTGTCAAAAACCAAGATCTACATCCTTCATGGCCATTTCATGTTGAATTGTAGATTTACAAGACATCATTCACAAGGAATCATTCAAGGTATCATTGTTCATGTTTCATGTCCTTGTTTCATTATTTCATCATTTGGTTTAATTACCTAAATGGGGTTTGACCAAGGCAAACCCCCATTCCCTAACAATCAACACTTTTTCTCTTTCTTTGTGTAATTGCAAATATAGTTGCTTTGAAGACTTGAAGATAATTGAAGATTAGGTTACAATCTTGTTGGAGTTGTCTCCCCATTTGCAAGGTCATAATATTCACTAAAAGGTACTCTACATCCTCAAAAATAGAGTTTTGGATCTAGGCACTTGGAGGAATAGAAAGAGCAGACTAAGAGATGCATATTAGAACTTTGAATTTCTAGAAAATCCAAATTGGACTCATTCAGCACAAGTGGTGAATGAGTCCCACTAAAGGTGTTTTTCAGATATCTTTGCAGATTTGGATACCCATTTTCCTGAAGCTTGTCCTTGTGTAGAACTAAAAACTAGGGATTGATTCAATCTGCACGGTGAATGACTTTAGGTCAAAAATTTAATTTTTTAGAATTCCAGAGCTATTTCCAATCATCTTCAAGTTTCTAGGTCCACACATTTTATTATGTAGCTTTCTATTTTGTTCTTGTGGCATTTCTAGGTCATTTAAATCAATTTTGAATCGTATTAGGGTTTTACATTTCATCTTGTATTTCATTATCTTTTCCAAGCTCTAGCTTGGTGGTGAGCCCCTCATTAAATCACATGCAATCCCTAGGACAGCCCTATTGCAATATTTCAATCTCCTTTACATTGAGATCTCTAGGGTTATCCTTGAATGAAACATTTTTGAAAGTGGGTGTGAATACATCATTATACCCCCATTTTCCTAGGTTCCATTTTGGTGAACCTACATTTAGAATACCTTCTTTTATGATTTAGAGTCCACCATCACCCTAGATCTAGCTTGCATTAACTTTTCATTTGGATTTGTATTAATTAATTGGCATTCTAGGGTTTCTAATTTTGCATTAGTGAAAGTGCATATAGGTTGTTACTTCGATCTCCAAATCATTGAAAATCATCTAAAACCACATTTGCACTTAGGATACATCATAGAACATAAAATGCATCAAAAATCAAAATTAATTAAAAATATTTGAAAATTTTGAAAAAAATCCCTACTAGGACTCATTCTCCACCTTGGGAGAATCAGTCCCAGTGCACCCCTAAAACTGCCTTTCACAACACTGAAAACCTTGTTTCTACATTTTTGATTGTTGCCATTACCTATTTGTTTAAGTTGGTTGAGTTTATATTGCATGCATTTCACTAAATCTATCTTAAATTAGTTTATTTCATGCATTTATTCATTTCAAATTTTCATTCACAACATTCCATTTTCATATCATTGCATAGTGTAATTAGTAAATTACCTTGTTTCAAATATGAAAATTGCATTTAAACAGTTCGCTTTAAGTCATTGCATTGCACGTTCTTTACTTTTCCATGATAACATATTTTCTTTCAACAGATGTGGCTTTGATATGGCTAAAAATAGATTGCATAAGTACAACATTCCCTCTTATGAGTTCAATTTAGATTACAACAATGAGGTCATTAAGAAACATGTTAGTCATCCTTCTACTATCTTTCATAATTATGAGAACATCCTAGAGCAAGCGGATCAAACCATTGACATAGTTCTTAATATTACACTACCCATTGGTGAGGATGATAGTGTAGACAATCATAACAATCATACTTTTTCTTCTCCCGATACCTTTCCTATTAGTGATGAAGGTATCTTGGTGAAAGAAGATACAAGCGTTGAGGATCTTGATTGTCCCTCTCCTCTTCCCCCTTTGGAAGATATTAGAAAACAAGAAGATGAGATCATATAAATATTTCCAAACATCGCTATTCCTAATCTCCATTCATCCCTGGCTTGTGAGAATGTTTTAGTGAAAGAAAATTCTATCATAGATAGCCATAACAATCAAAATTGTCCTCCTAATATCCCTCCTCGATGCAAAGAGTATAGGTTAGTGTTAGAAGATGCACCTATTGAGGGTCATGAGAATCTTGCTCCTCCCTTCCCTAATGCACCTACCATTTGGGAAGATCTATTTGGTAAGCATAAAAAATCATAGTTGTCCTTCTCTTGGTGCCTCCCCTGATGAAGTTACTTTACAAAATCTAAATGTGGAATGTGATGAACATTTGACAAGCTCTCCTACTAGGGTAGATAGTCTAGCATAAGAGAATGAGACCTTAGCAAAAAATGGAAAACAAATAGAGTCTACTTCTAATATCCCTACTATTTATTAACAATACAATTCAACCATTGATCATTCCCCTACTTGCGATGAAAACATTTTGGAAGAACCAACCTCTGAATGGAAAGAACATTTGGTTTGTAGTTCTCCTAACAACTCTCCTCCTAGGGAGAATATCATGGTGCAAGAAAATGACAACAATAATAAGGTGGCTTCCTTAGGTGATGACAAATAGGTGATTCTAGATTTCCCCTTATTAGAGATACATCAAACCAAGATCATTGAGGTTATGAATGTGAAAGTGTCTATTAGATCCCCCTCGATCAATGGACCTCATACATACCCTATGGGACATCCTAAGAACCCTCTAATTCTTTACCCACCATCATACAAGCAAAAAACTCAAAACAAACCCAAATTCATCCTTTACCCACCTAAGAACAATGTTTTGCAGTAGTCGAGTCATAATATCGTTGCTCATACATATAACACTAGGAACAATCTGCAACCAACACAAACAACTCCAACATACCTCCCATTACCTAACCCGATCTTACCAGGTCCTCCTCGTTTATCTCCACAAAGTGGAAAGGAGTGCAATCTTGTTGAACAACTTAAGAATACTCCTGCTAAGATATCATTATGGTACCTTATTCAAACCTCCCCTCACTACCATAACATGATTCAGAGTGCCTTGCAACAAGTTCCTATCCCTTGTAATGTGCAACCGAATGACATAGTAGCCATGATTCAAGGAATAAATGTTGACATTGTTTTCCACCAAAGCGAACTCCCCCTTTGGAAGTGCAAAAACAAAATGAAGCTTTCAAAATAATATCTCAATGCAAAAGAAAAGGGATAAAGCGAACCCTTGTTGACAATGGCTCAATCCTTAATGTGTGTAGTGTGACCCTTTTGGATAGGCTTCGCGTCAATAAATCAAACATTCAACCTGCCTCTTTATCTATTAGTGGATTTGACAATGTAGGAAAGAAACAGCTCGATGTGATCACTTTGCCTATTATAGCTAGAAAGGCCACATTAGAAACACCAATCCATGTTATGCCCCATGATCTTTCATATAATCTTATTTTAGTCAAGCCATGGATTCATGCAATTAATGGGGTTCCTTCCACTCTTCATCGTAAAATGAAATATGTATACAACAACATAGTGTACATACACTTGACACTAATCATGAGCCTTATAGTTTCTTGCAACTTGAGAAAAACAAAGAAAACCACTTGAAAACATTAACACCAACCACACAAGTAGAACTTGTGCAACAAAAAGACAATGAAAATCATATTGAGGAAGTCACGAAGCTATTAGATAGGGGTTCCTTGGATTTCACACATAGCTTTGATGGGCAACCAAAGATCATAATAAAGAAGCATGAAAAAGAAAAAGTGGTAATGTCGACACAGAACTTGGAAGACCCTTTGAAAGCATCCACCTCAACCATTTTAGACAAAGAAGAAAATTACACAACAAACTTTGATGAACTTAATCATGAGCAACCACCGAATCCAAAAGAGATGAAGAATCCTTATGGAAAAGGTTATGAAATGATGAAACAACTTGGTTATAGTGGAAAAGGATGTAGTGCTAGAGAACAAGGTATTTGTGTCCCTATAGAGCCTAGTACACAAGAAAGAAATCATGGTCTTGGTTATTGTCCTTTCATATAAATAAAACCATCAAACAAGCCTTCACTCAATATAAACACTCTTACCAAAGATTCTTCTAATCTGACTTTAACAATAGTGCATCCTGAACTAATAAACACTAGTAGTCTTGAAAGTTATCCTTTGCAAGAAATGAAACAAACAAAGACATCTTCGCTTAATGTAAATTTCATCTCACAAAACACTAATTATTTGAGTTTGTCATATTTTACACCCTCCTGTAAAGGAGAGAACAAAATCTCGACAATCTAAAAATTCTTGCGTAGGTATGACATCTTGTACTCAGCAAGAGACATCTTTGTCGCATAATAAAGGAACATCTTCTATTGATCAAGAGGGTATATTAGCGAGACTAATCCAAGATTGTCTAATATCTCTCCCTCCAAGAACATGAAATAAATTTTATTACAAGACTTCATTCTATGCATATCATAGAGCTCATGGTCATGCTACTAACAAATGTAAGGCTTTAAGCAACAAAATTCAACATCTCAAGGAGTGTGGCGCTCTTCCTTGTGTTGAAGCACCTACTTCCTCTAACTAATACTTGCTTTCATCCTATTTGTCTCACCCTTGTCCTAAACTAAGTGAGGGCAAGGGGTTAGATAGCCTTGTCCTTGTATGTCACTTTTCGTTGTCTCTTTTGGCTAGTTGATCACCTTTCATGTACATCTAAGAGCAAGATTGGAATGTGGATGACATGCCTTAAGTTGGATTGCATGTGACATACTTATTCATGATGTAGCTTATTGGAAACATATGACTTGGCATAGGGCTTTCCGTATAGGCTCTCACATCTTCTTCTACTTTAAAGCAATTTCTCATAGCAACAGTGTTAGCAACCGCTTTAAAGTGGGGGGATATATCGACACTCATGTTTCATTGTGCAGTTTATTTCTTCTTGCGATGCATCATTTTATTGGTGGTGTCATTGGGCTTGATTTCCTTCAAGAGCATGATATTTATTTGACTTTTCCTCTCTTGGAAACATTAGACACGATGTTCCCTAAGAAGAGAGCTTACATGAACTAAGAGAAATCCCTTTGAAAAAATCTTACACTATTTTGCATTTACAATGTCTATGAGTTTCAAGCATATGAAGTTTTGCTTGCCTCATGCAGCTCAAAGATCATTTTTGCGTGCCTTATCAAAGTTATCAGGAGGTATATCTTTGTTATGGTTTGAGCGGGAAGCTTGACTGAGGTATGACTTTCCCCATAGCCACTTGTGTGTGTGTGTGAGTGCATACCAGCCATGAGTGTATGTGTCTCACATTTTTATGACTTCTCACCCAGCGGATAGCCAAGAGTTTTGTTGCCTTAGAGTGAGAATACATTTTTGGACAATCAACCTAGATCTGATCCACATCATGTGAGACAAATGGTCGAAGCTTGATCCACCTTGTTATTTTTTCCTATTTTTGTTTTTGACATTGCATGATCGCATATCTTATTTTGTTGCAAATCTTAGACCTTGTGTGTGTCCTTTTGTGCTTATTTCAGTTTGACTTAGGATCTTGGATCCTGAGGGCTTGACTGCCTCCTCAATCTTTTTTATCCTAGACCATCCAGATCAACACACTCACACCCCTCTTGAATGTCTACTTTAGTGTGAGTTTGAAACAAGTTCATCCTCTCACTAAAGTGGGGGCTAAATGGATTCATAAAAAAATTACACCTTTTCCTTGCTTTATTTGGTAATAATTAATGATAAACTAGGATTTAATATCTCCTTGATCTAATGTTGTGAGGTGTTTTACACATCCACACTAGGTCTTGGGCCCCTTTTTAAGCTAAATTAACTTAACTCTACCTTAATTTAATATTGTAAAATGTATTTATTTACATCTTCACATTAAATTTAAGGAGCTTGTAAACTAAAGTGGACTTAATCTAGTGTTGTAATGTGTTCTACACATTCACATGGGATTTAGGGCCCTTCTAAGCTAAACAGACTCAATTTTGCCTTAATTTAGTGTTGTAAAGTATATTTATTTACACTTTCACATTGGATTTTGGGCCTTATTGCATTTATAACTTTAATATCATCATTAATAGGCCCCTATGACCCCATATTGTGCATCCCGAGGCATATTTTGATCAAAAACCTGACAAAATCAACATAAAAGCTTAAATTCTTCACTCCCCGACACTTTAGCATGAAAAATAGCCCTTGCAGGACCCATACACCACCTTGGGAGAATGAGTCCCATCTAGGTGGGACTCATTCACCCAAGAAAAATATCCCTTGTAGGACCCATACACCACCTTGGGAGAATGAGTCCCATCTAGGTGGGACTCATTCACCCAAGAAAAATATCCCTTGTAGGACCCATACACCACCTTGGGTGAATTAGTCCCATTTGGCCTATTTTTAAGGCTTTGAGCAGGAAAAATTGGGTTTTAAGTTTGAATTTCTCCTAGGTCGGCCTTGGGATCAAATTAATGGTCATGTGAGTGGATTTCCTATATAAACAAGCTCTCAAATCATCATTTCATCATGCATTCATATTAGCAAGTCAAGCACTCAAAGGTTAGCCATTTGAAGACTTCACAAGATCATTTCTAAGGCATTCAAGGGCAGAATTCTTCATCAATTATTGCAGAAATTCAAGATCCATCATCATGTCAAGAATATCAAGCATAAAGGATGTTAGTGAGATATTGTTTTGATGTAGCATTGAAGATCCAAGACCAATCATTGTTCCATTCTTATTGTCAAAAACCAAGATCTACATCCTTCATGGCCATTTCATGTTGAATTGCATATTTACAAGGCATCATTCAAGGTATTAATGTTCATGTTTCATATCTTATGTTTCATGTTTCATGTCCTTGTTTCATTGTTTCATCATTTGGTTTAATTACCTAAATGGGGTTTGACCAAGGCAAACCCCCATTCCCTAACAATCAATACTTTTGCTCTCTTTCTTTGTGTAATTACAGATCTAGGTGCTTTGAATACTTGAAGATCATTGAAGATTAGGTTACAATCTTGTTGGAGTTTTCTCCCCATTTGCAAGGTCATAATCTTCACTAAAAGGTCATCTACAGCCCCAAAAATAAAGTTTCATATCCAAGCACCTGTAGGAATAGAAAGAGCAGACTGAGAGGTGTAGATTAGAACTTTGAATTTCCAGAAAAACCAAACTAGACTCATTCACCACAAGTGGAAAATGAGTCCCACTGAAGGTGTTTTTTGAAGATCTTTGCATATTTGGATACCCATTTGCCTAAAACTTGTCCCTATGCAAAAATTCATAACTAGGACTGATTCGCCCAGAATGGCGAATGAGTCCCAGTAGGTCAAAAATTCATTTTTTTCAGAATTTCAGAGTTGTTTCCATTCATCTTCAAGTTTCCTGGTGCACACATTTTTTTTGTAGATTTCTATTTTGTTCTTGTTGCATTTCTAGGTCATTTAAATCAAGTTTGCATTGTATTAGGGTTTTGCATTTCATCTTGTATTTCATTGTCTTTTCCAAGCTCTAGCTTGGTGGTGAACCCCTCATTAAATCACATTCAATCCCTAGGACAACCCTATTGCAAGATTTCAATCTCCTTTACATTGAGATCTCTAGGGTTATCCTTGAATGGAACATCTTTGAAAGTGGGTGTGAATACATCATTATTCCCCCATTTTCATTGGTTCTAGTTTTATACCTAGGAGTTAATTCTATTAAGTCAATTTTAATTGGAATTTATTTTTTTCACTTTTCTATACTCAATTGATTAGGAGAGTTTAGGATTCTGGACTACACATATAGTGCCAACATCATCCCAAGATTATGATTCCCTAGTTGATAATTTAAATGAAGCACCTCTAGGATAACGAATTGCTTAATTTCGGATTTATAGGTTAGTTAAGTTGTATGTATGCTATCTACATCAATTTATTAGACATATGGGAAGCTCTAAATTTTTAGCATCATCGTCGAGGATGGTGCTAAGTTCAAAATTCATAATTATGTTTTAATTAATTTATATTACTTTCATAAATTAGGAATTTTTTAATTACAAAAAATTAGGATCATTAGAAATTTATAAATTTACATTGAAATAATCACTAATAGTGTGCAAGAGAAGCTACTAAAAGCTCAATATATTATTGTATGTGGAGGAAAAGAGACACTTTAGGAATATTCCTCCCCTTGAACCAAGAAGAATTTGAGGATACTGATGCAAGTTGAGAACAATTCAAGAGAGTTAACGATATCAAAATACCCGTCATGTCAGTATGTGGCAACTGATCATGCAAATACTATACACTCGTAAAAAGAAATGGGGTTGGAGGCATTGCCCCCAAAAAAAAAATTCATTAACACATCAAGGTTTTCCCGCTAACACATCAAGGTTTTTTTCCCGCTAACAGGTCAAGGTTTTTTTTGGTTGACACATCAAGGTTTTTCCCGTTAACACGTCAAATGAAAAAAAGACCTTGTAAAACCCTAATTCTAGAAGGTTCCAAAAAGCTTGTTATAAGCGGTTGGGATGTATGTTGTGGCATGGTGTTCATGAGATTGTAATCTATTTTGCACTAGATAATAAAATCATTGGGTGGCTGAGTTTTTGTGGATGTAGCCCATATTGGGTGAACCATGTTAAATTTTGTGTTGATCTCTTTTGTGTTATTCTTCATTTTTATTTCTAGGTTATTTAATATGTATATAATTGTTAATGTTTACTACTCCAATCTACCTGAATCCTAACAACTAGTATTAGATCCCAATGTATTTCAGTCGATTGGCAGGAAACCTCTAGATTTGAGTGGGAGTAATGGAAGATTAGGAAGGAAAATTCAAGGTGGAGAAGTTCAACGGACAAAATTATCAATTATGGAAGATGCAGATAGAAGATTATTTGTATCAAAAGGATCTATAGCGGTCATTGCAAGGAAAATCAAAGAAAGAAGCTACAATGTCCGATGAAGAATGGGAGATTCTGGATAGAAAGGCATTGGGAACCATTCAGTTGTTCCTAGCACCATCTATGGCATTCAATATACCAGAAGCAAAGACAACATAGGATCTGATGATAGCTTTGGCTAAATTGTATGAAAAACCCTTAGCCTCAATAAGGTATTTCTCATGAAGCGCTTGTTTAATCTAAAAATGATTAAAGGTGGATATGTGACAGATCATTTAAATGAGTTTAATACAATTACCAGTCTGTTAACTTCTATAAAAGTGAATTTTGATGTAGAGGTGAGGGCTCTCTTGGTTTTATGCTCTTTACCAGAAAGCTAGAATAGCTTGGTAATGGTTGTACGTAACTTCATCTCTGGTTTAAATACATTGAAATTTGATGATGATGTTGGTGTTATTCTTAGTGAGGAAATACGATAGAAAAGCACAGGTGAAATTTCAACATTGGGTAATGCTTTGATTGTAGAGAACAGGGGAAGAACAAAGGAGAGAGGAAAAATCCCAACAAATTGTGAGAAGTCACAAGGGAAGTCGAAGAAAGGAAGATCTAAATACAGAGGAAGAATGGATTGTTGGCACTGTGGAAAGCCAAGACACTTGAAGAAGGATTGTTGGTCTCAAAAGGGAAAACAAGAAGACAGACAACATGATGACAGTAAGGAAGCTAATCTTGCAAGTGATAAATTACAAGGTGCTTTAATTTTGTGTTTAGATAATGCTAATGAGTCTTGGGTAATAGATTCAAGGGCTTCATTTCATGCCACACCCCATAGGAAATATTTTTTATATTATGTTCAAGGTGATTTTGGACAGGTATATTTGGGTGATGATGAACCCTATCAGATTGTTGGAAAAGGAAAGATAAAAATAAAGTTGCGGAATGGAAATGAATGGTTGCTATAGGAGGTAAGGCATGTTCCAAATTTGAGAAGGAATTTAATTTCTATGGGACAACTAGGTAGTGAAGGTTGCATAGTTACCTTTTTAGACAAAGTTTGGAAGGCCACTAAAGGTGCATTAGTAGTAGCTAAAGGTGAAAAGGTAGGCACATTGTATTTGTGTACTGGTAATACTTATTCTACCTCAGTTGTTACAGAAATAGTTGCTACTGAGATAATTGTTATTGAGATAGTTATAGCACTTGCTACAAGGACAGAAACAAAATTGTGGCATCATAGACTTGGGAACAAGAGTGAGAAAGGGATGAAGATCCTTCACTCCAGAAAGTTGCTACCAAGTTTGAAGTAGATTGACTTGGAGTTCTATGAAAATTATGTTTATAGAAAATAGAAAAGAGTATGATTTCTCAAAGTTGGGAAAGAGAAGAAGAGTGATAAATTAGAGCTTGTGCATTCAGATGTATGGGAACCAACTCAGGTATCTTCTCTTGGTGGCTCTTTCTATTATGTTACTTTTATTGATGTTGCAACTAAGAAAACATGGGTGTATTTCCTAAAACAAAAATCATAAGTATTTGAAACTTTTAAAAAGTGGAAATATTTGGTTGAGAATGAGATAGGAAAAAATTTTAAGTGTATCTGATCTGATAATGGAGGCGAGTATTGCAGCAGAGAATTTGAAAATTATTGTTCATACAATGGAATTTGTAGGTAGAAAATAGTTCTTGGAACTCCACAAGAAAATGGTGTGTCTGAGAGGATGAATAGGACCATTCTGGAGCATGCAAGGACCATGAGATTGCATGTTGGACTACCCTTACAGTTTTGGGTAGATGATGTGCATACTCATGTTTATTTAATAAATAGGGGACCTTCAAATCCTTTAAATGGTGGCATTCCAGAGGAGGCATGGACGGGTAAAAAGGTAAGCTATTTATTTCTGAAAACCTTTGGTTGTGAAGCTTTTGTCCATGTTGACTTTGAAAATAGAACCAAGCTTGAGGCTAAGTCTAAAAAATATACCTTCTTTGGATATACGGTAGATGAATTTGGTTATTGGTTACGGGATTATGAAAATCATAAAATCATTAGGAGCATAGATGTTCTATTCAATGAGGTCATGTATAAGGATCAACTATAGGAAAAGAAGCATGAACATTCCAAAAAGGAATATGTGGTGTTGCATGAGATTCCAGAAAATAAAATGCCAGTGGTACCTGATTCTTAGCAACAAGTTATCCCACAGACTCCTACAAATGTTAGACATTCTATAAGGATAACTAGACCTCCAAAAAAAAATTCTCCATCATTATATTCTATATTATTAATTGACTCTGGTGAACTTGAAGATTATGAAGAAGCAATGCGGGTAGATACCAAAAAGCAGTGAGAGCTAGGAATGAAAGAGGAAATGGATTCCTTGCTACAAAATCAGACTTGGGACTTAGTCC
Organism: Sequoia sempervirens; assembly: GCA_007258455.2. NCBI lineage: Eukaryota > Viridiplantae > Streptophyta > Pinopsida > Cupressales > Cupressaceae > Sequoia > Sequoia sempervirens. Next base: position 275,529 of record VDFB02096982.1, read on the forward strand.
AATTACCTACAAGTAAAAGAGCATTTCCAAATAAATGGGTTTACAGGTTGAAGGAAGAAGATGGAGGCAAGAAAATATATAAGGCCAGACTCGTGGTAAAAGGTTTTGCATAGAAAAAAGGTATAGATTTTGATGAAATATTTTCTCTGGTTGTAAAGATGACTTCTATTAGAACTATTATAAGTCTTGTGGCTACAGAAGACTTGCATCATGAATAGCTAGATGTGAAAATAACATTCATCCATTGGGATTTGGAAGATGAAATATACATGCAGCAACCACAGGGATATGAGGTCAAGGTTAAGGAGGAATTTGTGTGCAAGTTAAAGAAGAGTTTGTATGGCCTGAAGCAAGCACCTCGGCAATGGTATTTGAAATTTGATAATTTTATGCTTGAACAAGGTTACAAAAGATGTCATTTTGATTATTGTGTTTATTTTAAGAAATTGGGTAATGGAAACTATATTATCATGTTGCTTTATGTTGATGACATGCTTTTTGTCGGGTCTATCATGCAACATATTAATGAACTTAATCATAAATTAGCAAATTCATTTTCTACGAAGGATGTGGGTGCAGCAAAACAAATCCTTGGTATGAGGATCACATGGGATGGGACAAACATAAAAAAAAAATTGTCTCAAAGTGAGTACGTAGAGAAGGTGTTGAAAAATTTTAACATGTAGAATGCAAAAGCAGATAGTACACCTTTTCTTAGTCATTTTAAGTTGACTAAGGAGATGTGTCCAAAGACACATGAGGAGGAAGAAAAAATTTCTAAGATACCATATGCATCAACAGTTGGTAGCTTGATGTATGTAATGGTATGCACAAGGCTAGATATTGCACATGTAGTGGGATTTGTGAGCAGGTATATGAGCAATCTGAGAATGGAACATTGGAATGCAGTAAAATGGGTTCTCCAATATTTGAGAGGTCGTACTTCAAAGAAAATATGTTTTGGAGGAACAAATTTTCCTCTAAAAGGATATGTTGACTTTGATCTGGTGGGTGATATTGATAGTAGGAGGAGTACTACAGGATATGTTTTTATTGTAGGAGGTATTGCAGCTAGTTGGATTTCAAGGCTGCAAAAGGTTGTTGCGCTTTCAACCACTGAAGTTGAGTATGTTGTTGCTACGGAACCTAAAGGACAAGAAGATAGCCCTTTGTACACTGATAGCCAGAGTGCCATTCATCTTTCTAAGAACTCAAATCTACATTAGAAAACTAAGCACATACAGCTCAGATACCACTTCATCCGGTCAATTTTGAAGGATGGACAGTTGAAGCTAGAGAAAATTCACATGTGTGAATCCTACAGATATGTTGACAAAGGAAATTACATGGGAGAAATTGATTTCCTCATCAGTTTATGTTGGCCTTCGTGAATGATAATGGTGGACATAGGAAACTAGCTAGGCCTGTAATCTAGTGGGAGCTACAATTACAACGGTACCATCCAAGATTAGTCTCCAAGTGGGAGATTGTTGGTATGTGGCAACTGATCATGCAAATATTGTACACTCGTAACAAGAAATGGGGTTTGGGGCATCTCCCCAAAAAAAATGTTGTTAACACATCAATGTTTTCCCACTGACACATCAAGGTTTTTTCTCCCTGACACATCAAGGTTTTTTCCTGTTGACACGTCAAGGTTTTCCCATTAACACGTCAAATGAAAAAAAGACCTTGTAAAACCCTAATTTTAGAAGGTTCCAAAAATCTTGTTATAAGTGACTTGGATGTATGTTGTGGCATGGTGTTCAGAAGATTGTAATCTGTTTTGTACTCGATAATAAAATCATTGGATGGATGAGTTTCTATGGATGTAGCCCATATTGGGTGAACCACATTAAATTCTATGTTGATCTCTTTTGTGACATTCTTCATTGTTATTTCTAGGTTATTTAATCTGCATATAATTGTTAATGTTTATTACTCCAATTTGCATGAATCCTAACACCTCACACTAGTACCCACTCCAAATGTAGGGAGAATTCCCATAAAACATCTTTAAATTATGACAAAAGAAGTGATGGACAATCTAGTGGAGCCTATTACATTCAATTTCCCAATCACAAATCAAGAACGAGCAACTGCTCTGAAGAATATACCCCCTTGGCCTTGCCTAATTTCTATGGATTAATTACATAAGATTTAGGCACATTCTTGTTCAAGTTTGATGTTCTATGCAAAATTTGTGATTACACCACATATGCTCATAGGTTATAAGTATTCCCAGCCACATTGAAAGATGTTGCTTTGTGGTAGTTCATGGGGCTAGGAAGAAATGCAATACCGAAATGGGAAACTATAAAAGATAAATTCTTGCAAAAAAAAAAAAGATTATTGTTGAGGAGAAGATATGAAGAGATATGGCATCTTCAGGTCGTCACAAAGGAAAGAAGAACCACTTGAAGACTATGTAGAAAGGTTTCAATTCATCCTGAAGAGGTCACACCAAAATAGGCTCTCCCCAAAGTCACTAAAGCTAGTATTTTCACGAGTACATGAAGATTGCATGGATGCCTTAAACCTTATAGGAGAAAGGGACATTTCTCAATTACATTTTGATGAAATCTACCAAGTGTGTATAAATTATTCAAGGTCATTTATGAAGAAGACCAGGGGCACTAGAGCTTTCTCTTCCACCAAAACAACCACAGGTGTTTCTAGGGTAGAACTAAACAACCTTCTGGCCAACATGAAGGAGGATATAATAAGCCACCTAGCTACCCAACTAGATACTTTTCACATTAAAAAATAGGAGGTAGAGGTTGCTCTCACTAAATATTATCCACAGTACTACTAGAAAAGGATCAACTATAAATGCAAAAAGATTGTTATTATTTCTAAGGAGAAATAAGAGAAACCTAAATTTTATACCCTAGAGGATGAGGAAGGATAAGTGTTTTACATTTCTCAACACAAGCCATGACAACAAAGACAAATTATGCCTCAATATACCTTACCTTATAATATGTCCTTTCCTAGTGTTAATACCAACTTCCCCAATTGGAATAACATGCAAATCAACCATGTGGTAATAGCCCAATCATCTCATTAGAGTTTACAACAATGAATGTGGCCACAATATCCATAACAATCCCTAAACTATAATCCATAATTGCATTCCCCTCAAAACCAATGGCCATCACAATGGCATGGGAACTGACAATGTCAAAACCAAAATGCTAGCTACTCGCAGCCACAACAATCACTAAAACAACAACCAACCATAATGCCAAACCCAACCATATCAACCCCAACAACTACCAAGAGTACATAATTTTTTTGCTCAACCTACACCAAACCCTAATAATAAGCATGTTCAATAGGCTTACACTAATGAATCCATCCAATAACCAGCTTATAGGGTTGAGATCAATGATGTCCACCTACATTCAGGAATGCTTTTTGAACCATCCTCTTCTCATACCATGAAACTTATATATGAGGAACCAACAATAGAAACCACTAAAAATTCAATACATCAACCTAATAAAGGAAATTTGTGTTGGAAAAATAAAGAAGAAACCCTTTGATGTGTTGTCATTGATGTCAACATTGTTTGTTGACAAATTTGTCTAATCCGATAAATAATTTTGGTGACACCTTGATCCAGTAATTTGGGTTGGAATTGCTTGTGTTATAAGACTAGCTTATGTGGTTACAATGTATTTTTTAGGGCTGATAAATACATCTATGATCAATATTTCAACGATTTTGGTTGATTGTGCTGAGAGTTACAAGTATTAGAAGATCGATAAACTTTTTGGCTAATACAGTGTAAGATGGTATGAGTTATTTGGTTCGTATTCCTCTGATTTTTGGATTTAGACTCTATAATTTTTGGAGTTGGTTTACAAGTGTTAGTACTACATGTAGTACATATGGTGTGTGCTTATATGATCATATGGTTGATTTATGTTGGTTATATTGGCTTATTTTTGTGATTAGGTCTAATTCCTAGCCGACCTAATACTTGAATATGTGTTATGAAGATTAATATGTATTACAGATCTTACACGGATCTATTTTATATCCATTCTGACCTAAAATCAAGTGTTGCACATTTGGTTTGAGTGTGAAGATGTTTTATTTTCAAGTATGAAGCTGACAAAACCATTTTGAATTAAATAGGGCTACATCTAATTAGGCTGACCTAATTGATGTATACGGATGTAATAGGGTATATATGTGGAACATTTTTGAGTTGCATAGTGTAAGATGAATGTAATATAATGTGTGTGAAATCTTATATTGTGAGAACTTATGAATTTGTATGTGTAAGATTAGTATAAGGGCAGAATTTCTATGTATGTTGAGTGACTATTGAGCAGAGCAATATTTTGTATTCAGAGCTTCATTGGAACTAAATTCAGCACAAGGAAGGTGTTTCTTACATTACTTCACATTTTGGTTGTGTAACCACTTTTTTTGTGTATCTATTTATGGTTGTGAGCCTTATAAGGATAGTGAGCTAATCCTCATCATGGTTTTTCCCTTTTTGGGTTTTTCACATAAAAATCTTGGTGTTCATGTGTTATGTGGTGTTGTGATCTTTTTCATGTTTACATTCATAGTTGTAGTTAGATATGTTTTGATTATTGGTTGGATTATGACTAAATAGTTTAATAGAATATTGAGTCACCCCTCCTCTTAGTATTCTGGGTGTTCAACAAGTTGCACCAAGACATCACAAATAAGGAACCATTATTTCCAAAAAGTTTGACAACCCAAAAATATCATTCTATACCTAAATTTAATTTCTTGAGACAACTTAAGAATGTTTGAATAAAGATACATTTTATTCAAGCCATTAAAGAAGTTCCCATTTACACAAAAGTTACGAGGGAACTATGCCTCAAAAATCTAAGCAAGAAAATAAAATACCCCCAAACTATCCATGTTTTAGGTTAACTAGATAATATTATGCTAGGAAACATAGTTGTCCCAAAATATGTAGATCGTGGGAGTCCTATTATAGATATATAGATTAATGGAAAACTTATCAAGAACATTTTGATTGACTTAGAGGCAACCATCAATGTAATGACAAGAGAAAAAATGTAACAAATTCAATTGATGGGTCTCAAACCCACACCTACGGTTCTATAATTAGTAAATATGTCAACCATGAAGCTAGAGGTTATTATTGAAGATTTGGTTATCACACTAGATTCATGGGAATATCTAGTAGACTTTATGGTTTTTCCGCCCAAGGCCAACCATGGAGAATATCCCTTAATCTTAGATAGGACATGGTTAGCCATTGTAGGCACATTTATTGGATGTAGGTATGGTAACATGTGAAATGTAGGGAAAGTGAACCCTTTGGGTTTTTTCCTTAAGGTTTGACACCTTTCCCAAATTTCATTGAATGTATGGGGAGATCTTGTGTGTAAAGATGGAAATGCAAAGATGGAGTGAGGGATTGATGGATTTGGAAAAGGTATGAGGTTGACTTATAGCCTGATAGGTGAGTCAACCAGCCCTTAACCAAATCTTGAAATGTCCTAATAATAAAATGCAATGATATAATTGTCCCAATGATGCAAATAACCACTTTAACACAGAAACAAAAGATTTGAGATATTATAGAGAAAATTGGACAGTAGAAATAGAAAATGAAGGACACTGTGCACCTATGATATAAATTTCAACTGAGTTTTTCATTACATTTCCTCCAGGGGTGCCACTATCCTACTAGGTATTTTCAAATATATTTTCATAGTCCTTTGATGTTAGACCTGCACTTTCATTTCTTGTTCGCAAACTTGTTGGATCATTGTCAGATATTTTTGTAATTGAGTTTTTGTGAGTTGTTAAGGCCTAGGGTTTTAAATGCAATAATGAATAAAGTATCTTCAAGCTTCCTTTGATCTTCGAAATACCCGAAACCTACACATTCACAAAGAGAAGAAATGATGTCCCATTTTAGGGGCTTTCCTTGGTCAAACCCCATGTTAGTGTTTCTACTTCCACATTGGAAATGTCAATGATAAATAGATAAGTGATAGGAAGGAATAATGAAATCATGAAGTGTTGCAACTCACCACCCTTCAATGGCTTCCTTGAAGGACTAAAGCCATGCACATCACCTCAAGGATCTTGGATCTTGCTTGCTTGATTTGCTTGAATGCTTTGGAGACCTACAACAAGGGTTAGCCTTCACAAAACAATGAACATGAACAAACTCACATAAACTTTGACATGATGTTGGATCTGAATTGTTGTAATAAATCTCTAATGGTTACTCTTGACTAGCTAAATAATGCTCTTTGAATGATCTTGACAATAGTTTTTTCTCATGAATGCTTGTTAGATTTAAAATGATTCAATAAATAGGCATTTATTCTAATTTCTCAAAAATTAAATCTTGATAACCAACTTTAAATATTTAAATTTCAAATAAGAAAATGCCAACATTGACATATTTAAATTTGGAGCCAAACTAGGGGGACATATGAACTATCCCCTTCCAAGTTTGAATGATATTTTTTAGTTTTTTTTCAACTTGACATATGTCTCATTTTGTCAAATATATTCCATTTTGTATGTCTAAATGCTCAATAAATAGAAGTTTTCTAATAATAGGAATATCAACATCAAGTAGATAACTTCATTTATATCAATCAAGAAGTTTGTCCAATACATCACAATGAAACATGCCATTCTTCATTGCATTGTTGGATAAGTAAATGAAAACACTATATATGCATATCACACAATTTCAGATTACTTAAGTACTATCTTGAACCACTGTACAAGTATTTCTAAGCAACAACCTTAAGACAATGGATACACTCAGAAAACCAATGTTATGCTATGATATTAAATACCAATTTGGAATACAATTCCTTCAGCTAGTAAATACTTGAAACTCAATGACTGGTTTGCATTTGTAGCAATACTTCAACACATACTCTCCATTACATAATAGTTACAATGTGCAATACATTCATAACATTTGGAAGTGTATGAAACCTCTAACATAAATATTTTTGAGATACAATGGGGCCAACAATGTATGCACTTAGAATTAAAAATTACAATAGAATATAAATACCATTTATTTGAACTTGTTGTAGAATAGCAATCCTTCCCAAACCATGATTTATAGGAATGATGGTAATTAGTACTTCTTGCTAGCAAAACTAGACCCAAATTCACTGAAATTCTTAGAAAATTCCACATACAACAACTACTAATGAGCAGAACCACCCACACTTCCTAGGAATAACATATACTTCAGTTTAGGTATCTCTAAACCAAGTGCTTAAGCCCAAAACACATCACGACCTCCATTTTAACCCTCTTGTCACATTCACGCCTCATATCCTCAGACCCATGGTAAGGAAAAACCTCATGCCTTCACCAATATGGTGATAACCTCTATAAATCAGTATCCAAGGGCTTGCGCCTAAAGTTACAGTGCAAAGGAGAAAAATATATTCCCACAACCTCTCCAACTCTATGCCTAGTTCTTCCTAGTGCTTAGGCCAGTATAAGGGAATCAACAATATAAAATTTACTTCTCATCTAGTTCAAAATACATGCATATTTCTTTCCCATGCCATCTCTATGAAAACAATGCAACTCAGAAGTGTGTGTTGCAAGATCCCATGACCAACTATAGGTCACTCATCCAAAATCACACCTAGTACTAAAAATAAATAACAATGGTGCTCTCTTAAACCCCTTGACCAAAATTGAGACCCTCATTCAACAAAAAGAATCCTCAATATCAACCAACCAACCAAAAGTATACAATCATAGGTTTTTAATGGTATAATCACCAACTCCAAGTTTTTCTCCGAAGAAGACCCACAAACTTGTGTAATATCACCCACAATGGAAGACCAGAGTGATCTCCCCTCAAACCATCTAGGGTGGAATCATTTCACCACTAAAACTAATTTTCCCTAGAGGGTTTCCTTCCTCCAGAGACTAAGATGAACAAAGTTCAATCACCATAACCACAAGGGTTTCAATCAGACAAAACGAATAAACTCAACAGGACCAAATGAGCTCTCATAACCTCCTTTTATACTTTTCCTGTCAAACTCTCCAAAATTTTCTATTAAAATTTAATTTTTAATTTAAACTCCCCTTTAGCTCTAAAAAAGGACCTTTTTATTAAAATAATGATGATTTGGCACACAAGGTCCCCATTTAATATATTCATGATTTAAAACATTTCATCTTGGTTTCAACGAGCTATAACACTAAGGTGTTTTTTAAATATTTTAAATAATATTTGGAAACCTTAGTAAACTGATTAAAATAAAGCCATTAATAAACTCATTTTGTGGAAATTGGCGTAATGCATCAAAATCAAAAACTAACTATGCTAGAGTGATCCTGGTGAAGAATAATGATAAACAGAGATGACTAGGAAACTTTCAATCAATAGGAGCCCTCTCTAGATTCTTGGAGAGCACACTAGAAGCTAGATATAACATCTGAGAGCATCAAATAACCCCTCTAAACCATTTTAGATTAGTGGTAACATCAAATTACCCTTCTGATCAAGCATGCACAAACCCATAAAGCCATCTCCAACTGCAAAGCAAGATAACCCAAAAAAGGGGACATTACCACACAGGTGCCCTAGGCGCTAGTGTCCTAGCCTTATTTTCAAGGGTTTAAAGTGTTGGGGATAAAGTATTAAATGAGAGCATTTTTATGCTTGACAATTATCAAAAAATATTTAAAATTAGCTATGGAATGCATAATTTTGGAAATTAAGTGCTTAATTAGGTCCAATAACTTAAAGGGGAGAAAAACATAGTGTGAAATTGTTAAGAGTGACAATTTATGATGCTACATTTAGCCCCCACTTTAGTGAGAGTATGAACTCACGCTCAGACGCACACTAAAGTAGAGAAATACATGTCAAGAGGGGTTCAAATGTACAAATGTTGAAGAGATAGGATGACTAAGGACCAAGGAGGTGTCCAAGCCCCCAGGATCCAAGATCCCATGGCAAACCAACATAGGCACAAAGGAACACACATGTATGATATGCAACAAGACAACATACAAAAACATACAATGTCAAAATGAAATACAAAAATGAGGGTATGGCTAACAAGTTGTATTATGCTAGGACCCATACAAAAGGTGTTCATGACTCACACCATAGAAAATTTTGATATTTTCTAGGTGAATCACAAACAAGAAGACACATGGGCTAGTGAGGACTATTTTTCACTAGGTGATCCCCCGGGAAAAGGTAGAAAAATGGGAAACACGCTAGGTCTAGCGAGGGTCATTTTTCACTAGGTGTGTACCCATGAATATCATACCAAGAGTTATACTCCCTGATAACCTTGATAAGGTGCTACAAAATTATCAAAATGTTATGCCAATGCCACACTAAGTTCAACACTCATGAACAAAGTGAAGCAAAAATATCAATATCAATGTAAACGCACCACTAAGTCCAACACATGTGAACAAAATGAAGCAAAATAATGCCAATGTATGACCCCATTTTAAATAAATTGTAAAACACCATGCTTTGTGCAATTACTTTAAAGTAGAAAAATGATAAATGTCATATGATAAGAAGTCACAAGAGCTTGTTTAGAAATCCCTATTCCAATTATATGTTTCCAAATAAAGCTACATCATGATAAGGGGTTGCCCCCCAAATGTCATGCAATAAAAAATATAGAAAGGAACATTGAGGGATCCATGGATCTAGGGTCAGTATATGTCTTTGCTACAGTGATATAATAGAACTTGGAACTAATATCATTTCCCAAATACTCATGAAACAATGAATACAATGGAGGAATGACACATAGAGAGAGAAAACAAGCAATATTTTAGGTCAACATGGAAGAGACCTAAATGTCTCAATGCCTTCAATCGTCCCCAAAAGGAAAATACAAGACAAAAATAAAAGAAAAACTTTATGACATATAGAAAAATGAAGATACAAATAGAATAATGTCATGATAGGTTTGTTTCCTTTGTATCCTTGTGTCAATAGAGCAACAAGGATCATCCAAAGAAAACTCACAAACATAAATACACGCCAAGTAGCACAACACGAAAGATTACATCACATGCAAGTAAACACAAAGAACACATGAAACAAATATAAAGGAGTATTGTATATTCAAGTCAACCTAAAGCAGGTCATTTGCATCCCAATCTTTCTCATCATTTAAGGAAGGCGAGAAACTAGACAAGGGGACTACAACAAGTTTTTTACTAGGAGAATCTCCAGGTACAACACATAGTGCATCACTCTCATTAGTAGGATCAACACAGCTACCCCATCTAAATTCATTTGATTTGAAAATAAAACATTAATCTCATTATGCACCTCCTCATCAATTTTAGCAATTTCATCTTCTTCATCCAAATTAATGACAATGGGAGGTTTTATGACAATTTCAATTGAATTTTCTTGTTTCACTTCTTGCTTTGGTTCCATGTCTTGTTTTGGTGAAATTTGTATTTCTACTTGAGTTGTTTCCATAGGTGTTGGATTATCATGCATTTTTTTATTCTTTTCTTCCAACTGGCGAGTAATAGCATGATGTCTACGCCTATGCTCTTTAGCATTTCGGTTTCTTCTTGCATGATTTTCAATTTGTGATGGGGTAAGAGTGGGTTTATCAACCATTAATTTATTTTCTTCCCTAAAGGTAGGAACTGAAGGAACCACCAGGGATTGGTAAACCACTATCTCTTTAGGTATATACATTTATTTTATCTTTAGAGGCACAAAAAGAATCATGTGATTGTCTCTTGGTCTTTTATAGGAGATGGGTGAAGGAATTACAACATATTTACCTTGGTTACGTGGAAATTTCTTAACTTGAGGCATAGGTTCATCCATAATGGGTGGGGGAGAAGGAACAACCATAGACCTATCATTCTTAGGAATAATGCTAAGAGATAACTTTGTTATGTACTTTACCTTAAAATTTTGGTATGACTTGGAAAAAGAAATCTTCATGAGTCTTAATAGGTTCCAAAGGTTGAGGAAAAAATAAATCCAATTAAATATTCTCATAAGAAGATAAAGGATTAAACCCACTATGGTGCATTGTAAATATCTCATTTTCAAAGGGGAACTTTATGCACTTGTGGATAACTAATGGGACAAAATTCATGGAGTGTAGCCATGGGTAACCTAGCTTCACATCAGATTGGTATGACATTATGATGCAAAGCAGGGTGGATTATGTCCACACAACATAATTAACAACTTCTACAAGTTTCAAAACCCTAACTATGGTGGTTTCTCACACAATCTCTTATTTCTCCTTGTAGGTCTCTAAACCTAGTTTCTTAAGCATATCTTTTAGAGAAGGCCATTAACCCACAAACCATTGACCATCTCAAATACCCATTAGGCCCTATTTCAACATATCCAATTTGGGACTAGGGTTATTTTGTAACAACTCTTTCAAATTTGGTCTGCTATGCTACTCCAAGGCCAAATTAGTCCACTTTTCCAAAGCAAGTATGTGAATTTCAAACACCAATCTTCAATTACCCACTCCATAAGTTATAACACATCATATAGGGTCCCTTTATATAGTTTTTATCACCAAAATTCATCACCAATTTTCTATCTTACAAAATCTCTAACCTACCTAGTTTCCTAAGCCTAACTCATGAGGATGTTAGGCTAGGGCTTTGTCCAATCTGCCCAAAACTCCATCTCCTACTCTAAAAAACTTCAAAATCACTAATATCACACTAAATTCCTCTATTCCACCGAGCTTTTCCAAGTTTCAACAGTGGAATGGGTTGCAAAACATTATTTTTGTTCACAAACCCTCAAACTTAGGGTTTACAAGCAATTTTTAGGAAAATACTTCAAACTACCTTATATCTTGATGAAATTCAAGACAATCAAAACCAAATCATAGTAGATTCATTTTTTCACCCATTCACATGTGTTTCATGTCATAAGTAAATAGTACCGAGCTGTACTATTCTTAGAAATAGCAGAAAACATAGAAAATTCACAAAAAATAGAGTTTGTTTTTGGTGCAGGAGCACCTAGGCTGACCTCCACCAAGTTTGTTCACAATTTTGGCCTGTATTGACTTTAGCCAAGTTAGGGATTTTGGTTTGTTTGTTTTGGACCTTAGAAGGTCTTGCAATTGTGGGTGAAGAGTTAGTCACTAGGATTAAAACCTTCATTAGGTTATCATTAGTGTTAAATTTTGCTTTGTTTAGCTTAAGACAGCAAATGTTAGGATATAAAGCTTTAAATTTTTCATTGCCATATCTTCGTTGTTTGAGGATGCCAAGGGCAGTTTAGATGTTGGTTGCTCGAGACAAATGAGTTGGAGATCCTAAAATGAAGGATAATGGCGAGGTTGCAAGAATATTGCATAGTTGCATGGCAACATTGCTTGGTTGCATGTAACTAGTAGTGGTCTTAAGATTCCCTTAAAATCAGGGATATGGGAGTGAGCAATCTTCCCTTGAATGGTGGAAAAGACTCCAAGATAGAGGTAATGGTTTGCAGCAAGGAGTTAGAGGGCTTTGTAATCAAAGATTTCGGTGTGAATAGAAGACAGTTTGGAGATTTCTGCATTTTCTGTGTTTTACGGAAAAACCCCGTGTGTTTTCAGAACTGTGATATTTTATGTGTTAAATGCACTGATTTGCATTGGATTTGAGTTTATTTAACATATTCCAGCACCTTTTCTTTTGTAGATACTCATTGATTAAGAATACACGCATTGTAGATAATTTTAGGATTGCAAGGAATAGAGTATACTACATTTTCTGTGTTTCACCTGAGTTTTTGAGAAACAGTCATACAAAATCCACGGTATATTCAAATTTCTCATTTTTCTTTGTGTCTATTGAATGGTATAGAGTGCATTTTGTCCTGTAGTCAAGAGTCTTTGTGTTGTTTTAGTGCTTTGTGAACATAGATTAGAGTGTAGAGTCTTATTTTCTTGTTTTGTACAGTCAACCAAATCAATGGCTCCCCTCTAAACTCTGTCCATAGGGTTTCCCTGAGAACAACAGAATATGAAAGGGGAGCCACACTTTTGTGTAGGTTTAGAAGTAGGGAACTTTGAAAGCCAAGCTATGTTATGCAAGACCAAACCCTAGGCGAGTTATTGTAACCCAGTTAGGAGTTTGGTGGGGTAAAATTGTGAACTTAGGCAGGGGATATAAGCATTGTACGGAATCCGTACGATTCATGGTAGAGTTAGGTAATATTTTTGACTGAAAAAAGGTTTGAAGCTTTAAACAAACTTTTGGTAGGAGTTTTGAAACAAAGAATAGTGAAACCCTAGGAGATAGGGCAATTAGGCCTCCACTCCAAGATCCTTGGAATTAGCTGTACGGTATTGATAGAGATCAGACAACCTAGGAAAGACTTAAAAGTATGAAAAGGGTGTCAGAATATGTGTTTTTTTTGCTAGGCTATGTGGAGATTTTGGGTAGAAAAAGCCAAAAAGGGACTGGTAAAGGCTAGTAAAAACTAGGCCTCTTCAAGCAAGATTTGGAAATCGGGTAAAGTGAAGGTTAAAGAACCACAAAGATGGATTCCATTGGTGTTGAAATGAATGGAAACAGAGCATTTACCTCCCCTACAAAGAGTTCAAGTCAGATAATGATGTTGGCATCTAGACTCTTCTAGGTGTGGTGAGAAAGATTGAAATTTCAAGTGATGTTTGTGAAGAAGACAACAATTTTGAGTGGTGATGAATCCTCTAAGGTTAAGCACAAGGTTTGGAACTCTTGAAACAGAGTCAGGGCAGGCTTAGTTAATGATCTAAGCCAGGACAGAGCCTAGGAAGAGTTAGGTTCATGGTGAAGGCAGAGTAATGTCATCTTGTTATTAGGTGCAAGCAAACCTTGGACGTTATCATACACCAGTTTTATTGCTTTTCCACAAAAATCACTTTAGAAGAATGCCTCAAAGATTGTGAGGCCTATTTAAATATTTTCCAATAGAAACCAATGGTCTCCAACCAATTTTCAAACAAAATGATCGTTCACCTTCCTAAAAATGATAAAATTACAAAGTTGCACAAGCAACTTTTGCAACACTTTTACAAAATTGGAAAAACTAAACAAAATGACCCTATATGAATTGGACGTACCAAAAATGGTCTCAATTGGACCTTATTAAATAAAAAATTTGATTAAACACATCATATTCAGCATTAGACACCTATTTACATCAATTGACCAAAATTGGCATGATGCTCCAGCACCATACACCCGGAGAGAAAAGAATCTCATGTTCCTCCTGAGATCAGGTTCTAAACTGTTGTGTCATGGTTCTTGATATCCTCTTCTGACATCCAGGTGGAATGTTTCATTGGTAAGCCTTGCCACTTGACTAGGTATTCATGGTATACCTTGTGTCTCGTTCTCTTGGCTTTCCTTGTGTCCATAATGCATTCAAGCTTCAATGGCTCAAAAGGTGGTAGATCTTTGACCCAATCTTCATCAACAACATCTACATCAGCACCTGTACCTACATCCACAGATCCCTTGAAAGGATATAGGTCAGAAATATTAAAAAAGGGAGAGATAGCAACTCCAGGAGGGAGTTCTATCTCATAGGCATTGGACCCAAACTTGTGGACCACTCTACATGGCCCAATTTTCTTCATCAGCAACTTTGTGTACATTCCCTTTAGCAACCTCTCTATCCTCAAATGTGCAAGGACTAAGTCTCCCACCTTGAATTGAACATCCCTTCTTTTCAAATCAACACATTTCTTATACTTTCCAACACTTTTCTACAAATTTTCTCTAACTTGTTGGTGTATCTCCCTCATGGCCTCTACAAATTCTTCTCCCTTAGCACTCCTCTTCTCCATTCCCTTCAAATCCCCGAGCTCAAACACACCTCTAGGTTTTAGTCCATACACCACTTCAAATGGGCTTTTCCAAATGCTTCTATTGATTGAATCATTGTAGCCATATTCAGCTTGTGGAAGAACCAAGTCCCATTGTTTTCCATGTTCTTTTGTGAGGCATCTCAAAAGATTTCCAAGTGATCTATTGACAACTTCAGTCTTCCCATTCGTTTTTGGATGATAGGCAGTACTAAAGGTCAAATTTGTTCCAAGCTTCCTCCAAAGGGTCCTCCAAAAGTTACCTATGAACTCTGAATCCATGTTTGATACAATTGTCAATGGGAGACCATGAATTCTAACTATTTCTTTGAAAAATAACCCTGCAATATGAGAAGCATCATTTGTGCACTTGTATGGAATAAAGTGAGCCATTTTACTAAATCTATCAACAAAAACAAGCACATTGTCATAACCCCTCTGATTTTTTGGCAAACCTAACAAATAATCCATACTGAGACTCTCCCATAGTCTATTAGGTATTGGTAAGGGCTGATAAAGACCTACATTAGAACTAGAACCCTTGGCTCTTTGGTAGATTACACAATTTTCTACAAATTTTTTGACATCCACTTGCATCTTTGGCCAAAAATAAAATCTCCTTACCTATTCCAATGTCTTATCAACCCCAAAATGTCCTCCTAAATTACCACAATGTTTCTCCTTTATCAAATTAGTTCTCATGGAGCACTTTGGAATACATAATTGAGCACCTTTAAACAATAATCCATCTTGCAACATAAAATTAGAATATTCATCATGAAAATCACCTTTAAACTGATCACAAACAACATATACCTCTTTGAAGTCTTTGTATTCTTCATACATACCCTTCAAGGCATCTATTCCCGCACTTTGAAGTTGGATTTCTTGCACCAACATTTACCTTCTGCTTAAAGAATTTGCTACCTTTTTGGACTGCCCTTTTTTGTGTTTGATTGTGAAGGTATAGCTCTGCAGGTATTCTACCCATTTCACATGTCTATGACTCAGCTTGTCTTGACTGTTTGTCGATGAAAACAATGAACTCCTTGGGAAAAAGGTAGTGTCTCCATTTCTTTAGGGACTGCACCATTGCATATAGCTCCAAATCATAGGATGAATACTTCCTTTTTGCTTCATTAATCTTTCACTAAAGAAAGCCACTGGTTTGCCTTCTTTGCTTAAGACTACTCCAATAGAAAAGCCAGTTGCATCACACTCTATAGTGAAAACTTTGTTGAAATCAGGTAGTACAAGGATGGTTTGTTGTGCCACTCTATTTTTTAGGTATTGGAAACTTCTTTCTACCTCATCAGTCCACTGAAATCTTTTCCTTTTAATTCCTTTGATGGTGTCAATAATTGGTGAATAGATATGACTGAAATTCTTTATAAATTTCCTATAGAAACTAGCAAGACCATGAAAGCTTATCACCTCTCCTACTCATTTTGGAGTTGGCCAACTGAGAATTTCCTCTACTTTGGTGGGATCCATCTTCAATGAAACTTTGGAGATCACAAGACCAAGATACACTAGCTCCTCTTTCATGAATTCACATTTTTTGAGGTTTATCGTCAACTTCTCTTCATTCAACTTCTGCAAAACCATGTTAAGATGCCACAAGTTCTCTTCTTTAGTCTTACTTAACACAAGTATGTCATCCAAATACACAACAACAAATTGTCCAATGAAAGGCTTCAAAACTTCATTTATTAGTCACATAAATGTACTTGGAGCATTTGAAAATCCAAATGGCATTACCATCCATTCATACAGGCCCTCATTGGTTTTAAAAGCAGTTTTCCACTCATCTCCTTCTCTTATCCTAATATGATGATAACCACTTTTTAGGTCATTTTTTGAAAAATAATATGCACCTCCCAAGCAGTCCATCAAATCCTTCATCCTCGATATTGTAAACCTATATCTAATGGCGATTTTGTTGATTTCCCTTGAGTCAATACACATTCTCCAATCCCCATCCTTTTTAGGTGCTAAAATAGTAGGGACAACACATGGGCTCGAACTTTCCCTTATTAGGACTTTATCTAATAATTCTTGGACCTACCTTCTGATTTCTTTATTTTGTTTGTGATTCATCTTGTATGCAGCTTTATTTGGTAAATTTTCACCAGGGATCAAGTCTATGTGATGGCTTACATCTCTCATGGGAGGAAAAGAGTTAGGTAACTTGTCAATTGCAATATCCTTATCTTTTTTCAACAAAGTTTGAACCTCACTAGGTATACCCTCAACCTTGGATGCTACTAAACAGATTTAGGTTTGATCACTAAAGCAAATCCCTGTCCACCTTCTTCCTTTAACGTTTTCAAGAATTCTTTCTCCCCAACTACCATAACACTAGACCCAACTTGTTTATCAAACTCCTCATCTTGTAGGGGTGTCAATGTGAATGAAGTTCCATCCTTTTCTATCAAATAGATTTTTTTTTGGCCATCATGCTTTGCTTTTTTGTCATACTGCCAGGGTCTTCCTAGCATCAAGTGACAAACATCCATGGGGATGATGTCACAAAAGATCTTGTCTTTATAACCCCCCAATGTTAAACTCTACCCATGTTTTCTCATTGACCAAAACTTGTTGACCCTTATTCAGCCAAGATGCTTTGTAAGGTGTGGGGTGTGGGATTCTCTTCATGTTTAACTTCTCTACCATCTCTAAGGAAACCAAATTATCAGTAGAACCTGAATCAACAACTACCTTACATACCTTTCCATGTGATTTGCAGGTGGTTCTAAACAATGATTTCCTTTGTGGAGGCTCTTTGAATGTTGGCACCTTAATGAGTGTTCTTCTCATCATCAAAGAGTCACCTATCTCAGAATCAACATGTTGAGATGGTGAATTGACACTTTCATTGTCTTCCTCATGCACAATTTGGGTTCTCCTCTCACCTCCATGTGAACTTCAAGCTTGCTTGTCTGGGCACTTCCATGTTGGATGACAAAAATGGTTGCACTAATAACATCTACCTAAGAAGGTATTTGACCCTCTCCCTTGTCCACCAAGTCTACCTTTGCCACTAGGTCTTCTTCCTCTGAAATTACCTCTTGATTCACCACTTTTCTCTTGGTGGCTACTTGACTCTCCTTGCTACTTTTGTGACTGTCCTCTTCCACCAAAGTTTCCTCTACCTCTGAAATTATTTCCTCTACCTCTTCCTTGTTGTTCTTGTCTCCTTTTTATCCTTTCCTCTACCTTGACAACCAACTAAAAACACTCTTCAACTATCCTAGGTGTATTGAGACCAATTTCATCTTGAATATTGAGCCTTAGCCCATTTAGGTATCTTTCTACCTTTTCTACTTCATCTTTAGTATGTCTTACTCTAATACTTAATTTATGGAACTCCTCAATGTATTCCATAACATCTAACTCCTTTTGTTTTAAATTTTGTAGCTTTCTAAAGGTTTGAATTGCATAATCTGTAGGAAAAAATTGTCCTTTCACTTTAGCTACTATTCTATCCCATGAACTTATCTTAGTCTTTCCCTTCTTTACTCTTTCCTCTTGAACATAGTTCCACCATATTAGGGCAGGGCCCTTCAACTTGGTTTTTTCAAATTTCACCTTCTTATCATCTTCTACCTCAAATTCAAAGAAATTTTCAAGAGCATCTATCCAACCCAACACTTCTTCACTATCCATCTTCCCACCGTACATGAGTACTTCCACTTTCACCTTAGGATTATCCCCCTTGACATCCTTCAACATCCTAACCATTCTTGCTTCTTCAGGGTCCAATTCCTCATCATCTTGGACTCCTCCTTGAGGGTTCTCACTCTCACCCTCATCCTCTTTGTCAATTTGGTCACCACCAACCATACCTCTTCTTTGGTTTTTCTCCAGGGATGCAATTTTGGCAAGGGAAACTTCATGAGACTCCTTAAATAATCTCACCTCCGTAGCATGTTGCTCCTTTAATTCTCTGACTTCTTTGGTCATTGGATTGCTCTTTGGAGGCATCTTCCTTATTCAAACTTTCAACCACTTTTCCACTTCTCAATTAGAACCTATGCTCAGATACCACTTGATGCAAAGAAAAGTGGAGTATGTCTACACAACACAATTAACAACTTCTGCAAGTTTCACAACCCTAACTATGGTGGTTTCTCACACAATCTCTTATTTCTCCTTGTAGGTCTCCAAACATGGTTTCTTAAGAATATCCGTTAGAGAAGAACATTAAAAAACAAACCATTAACCTTCTAAGATACTCATTAGGCCCCATTTATACATATCCAATTTGGGACTAGGGTTATTTTGTAACAAATCTTTCAAATTTGGTCTGCTACGCTGCTCCAAGGCTAAATTAGGCCACTTTTCCAAATCAAGTATGTGAAATTAAAACACCAATCTTCAAATCCCCACTCCAAAATTTCTAAAACATCATATAGGTTCCCTTTATGTAGTTTTCATCACCAAAATTCATCACCAATTCGTTGTCTTACAAAATCTCTAACCTACCTAGTTTCCTAAGCCTAACACATGAGGATGTTAGGCTAGGGCTTGGTCAAATCTTCCCCAAACTCCACTTCCTACTCTAAAAAACTTCAAAATCACTAAGAGAACACTAAATCCCTCCATTCCACTGAGTTTGGCCAAGTTTCAACGGTGGAATGGGCTGCAAATCATTATTTTTGTTCATAAACCCTCAAACTTAGGGTTTACAGGCAGTTTTTAGGAAAATATTTCAAACTACCTTAAATCTTGATGAAATTCAACACAATCAAAACCAACTCATATTATATTCATTTATTCACCCATTCACATGTGTTTCATGTCATAAGTCAGCAGTATGGAGCCGTACTATTCTCAGAAATAGTAGAAAACACAGAAAATTCATAGAAAACAGAGTTTGTTTTATTGCTTTTCCACCAAAATCACTTTAGAAGAATGCCTTGAATCTTGTGAGGCCTATTTAAACATGTTACAATAGAAACCAATGGTCTCCAACCAATTTTCAAACAAAATGATAGTTCACCTTCCTAAAAATGACAAAATTACAAAGTTGCACAAGCAACTTTTGCAACACTTTTACAAAATTGGAAAAACTGAACAAAATGACCCTATATGACTTGGACACACCAAAAATGGTCTCAATTATACCTTATTACATCAAAAATGTGATTAAACACATTAGACTCAACATTAGACACCTATTTACATCAATTGACCAAAATTAACATGGTGCTCCTGCACCACATTCGGATGATGGAGAATGATACACCTAATTTTTTTGGTCCAACATTAAGAGGAAGAGTGATCAAACCTATCGTAGGGTGAACAAAATGTTGAAAAATTAGGATAACTGAAAGGGGGGATGAATCAATTATCATAAAACAATTTTCTTGACTTTAATTAATTCAGAGCAAGCTTATATCAATCAGATAATAACCAAAAAGATATGAACATGAAAGCACATAACAACACCATGCACAATGAACACAAGAATTTACAAGGAAACCCAAGAAGGGAAAAACCACAGAGAATGCTAATTCTGAATTATAAAACTCCAATTAAGGTGATTTTTACAAAGGCTCATTGCAGGTAAGGCTCACTACTGGTGGGCTCACTACTCGATTAATACATCTAATTACAAAATAGTCTCACTAGAAAAAATGAACTGATGAAGCTACATCTTCATATGCATGAAGTCAGTTCTGGTTTAGAGCATAATATCTGTCTGTAATAGATGCGGTCAAGAATATTTTGTCCACCTTCCTCGCACAACCTCTACAAAACAGATTACTTCTTCCTAACACTTTCCTTCATCTTTCTTATCACATAATCCTTCGCACCCTTTTATCTACTCACCCACACCATACTTCATCTTAATCAAAAAAATAAAATTTTACTTATACCATTCCATTGCCTTCATAATCTTCTAAGTCGGACTAGCAAAAACATGTTGGCATGAAGAAAAACCTTGAAATATTCAATAAGGCTTGGCATGCTAGCACCAGACCCAAAATATAGGTCACACATAAAGATCTTCTTACCATGTTACCAAGGGGCCCATAAATAGGTCATACATAAGATAGCATAATTACCAAAAGATAGGAAACCTTGAATTACATGAAATATATTCGGAAGTAGATGGGAATGCCACAACCAAGACCAAATCTTGATTACCATCAATTTCAATATCAACTAGAGAAACATAATTAGACATACCAAAACTTGTAACATGCTACATGAATGTCTGGATAGCAAGGATACCCAAAATAATATTTGAGCACAGCGACCAACACCAAGAGATTAGTCTTCATTATTTTGCATTAACTGACTTCCATGGATGTCCCAAAAAGAAGTATTACCACATCTAGATCAAGGATAACATCCACACTACATAACATCATAGAACTCATTAGGATAAATCATTTCTCTATATCATCCGGAGCACAGTCTTTCGGATCCTAGGTTTTGGCATCAATGACAACAATGCTAAATCATCTCAACATTAACTTCTCAACAATCTCCCCCTTTGGCATTGATGGAAAAACAACAAAAACTCAAAAACACAAAAAATTGCAAACAAAAGACTCCAAGCGCTCCCCATTTGTTAAGCAATTCAATTCCTCTTTTTGTTTTTGTTTTTCTCTTCATTTCTCCAAATTTTTGCCATCAAAGGCAAAGGTCCAAAAAAGAACATTCAGGAGATCAAGTAAAAATAACACTTTTCACATGAAATTTTTTCTTGTACCTTTCTCTCATAGTTGGAAGAATCCTCTTCCAAGCTTGTACTATAGAAACCATTCTGGCACACATACTGTCCAGTAGGGTCAACAACATAAATGAAGATGACTAGTCTAGAGGCAGGCACTAGCGTTCACAATCCTCTGCATCAGAAAGTATCCCAAAGAGATGATCCAACTGAACATCTACAATATCTTTGACCAACCATAAATTTCTAACCAAAGCATCCCTCTGTCTCTGAGTAGACAATAACTCAGCTTGAAACTCACCAACTCTTATTCTTTTTTTTACATCTTTATCTTTGAATAATTCAAAACACTTTCAAATATCATTCAATTCAGATTCAATAGCTTCAATTTTGCTTCTAAAGTTGTCAACAGCAGCAAGCCACCGAAGACAATACCTGTAGATATTAGACATCTCCTTAATGCATTCTCTTGTCTCACTAATGTGCTTGGATAAAAAAAAATTGGCTTTGAAGCACCTTCTCTCAATCATAGCTTGGATCTTACGACCTTTAGATCCTTCCCGCAACAACCTTTCTTCAACAACTTCTACCAGATCATCTGGTAACAAGTCATAAACAATAGAAATAGTAGTACCCTTTTTGGGCAGATAATCAACTAAGGAATATTCAATTCTAAGCCTATTGACTATAGAGCAAGCATACCACATTTCACTAAACTTCATCTAGATCAAAAGAGTCATATCTAGGCAGATACATTTCTTCCTTCTCCTTATCTTTTGAGATAGTGATGACATCCTTTGTGTTGATTTTCCTCCTTTTAGGTTTTGGAGGGGAATTTCCAATGAAAACCTCTAACTACTTCTTACTAGAGGAGGAACCCTCCCCAAACTGACTAATAGGCATAACACTAGACACTATTACACCGAAGCATAGATTCATTTGCAAGGATGAGAAGTAAAATCTGCATGCACTTGCTTTATCTTCCATACATTCCAAATATCTGTGAACTTGCTTTTCGTCAGGGATGTTGGAGTTCCACTTAAAATTCTCCTTTGATGACAATGAACTTAGAAAGTAAAATACTAAAGAGATAAGTAGAGACCCAAACCAAAAGGGATAACTCTCAACCAAATACATTATGACATTCTCAATTAGGTTTTCCATTATTATGCTACACATGCCAAACTGTTTATTTTCCTTCACCATCTTATGTGCAAGATACACAACAATAGCCGATGTAGAACCTTCACGATTTCATAAATAGATTTTGTAAGTGATGTTGTGATGCAGAGCATCTACAAACTTCAGGGGTTCTTAAAACCCAAAACTCAAACTTTGAAAAGATACTTTAAACTTTCACCTAAGTATCTTCATTTAAAACTTGATTTCACAAGGCTGCCAATCCAATCACCAAATTAGGATTCCAAACTCTTATCAGACCCAAATACACTTCAATCATCATGATAAAGGAAAAATTAAATCAATTAAAATACCCTTGAACATTGATCCCTTCGTTCTTCCAATTATTCACAAACATGACACTTATTGCTTGCAATAGTCCTCAGAGGTAAAACCAGTCACAACTTTTCACAGAGATGGAGTTACACAAATCTAAATATAGATTCTAGGACCCATTTCAGTCTTCTTAAACATACTTTAGACTCAAGGTATGTTCTTTTGGAAAGTATATCAGAAAACATGACTATCCCGCAACAAAATAGGCTCAATTAGGCATTTTTATCAAGCCAAGTACTAGCTAATCAACTCCAGAACCCCAAATAACTGAAAAAAATCCTTTAACAGGTGATAAAACTTCAAAATAACCAACTCTTGGAGTTTGAAAGACTCATAAATGCTACAAAATACAAACCCTCACTCTAGGTCAGTTTTGTCTTGGTTTGACAAGGGTTTATTGGTTCAATGCATTCCAAACCTCATAATACCTTGCCACAACTTCCAACATGCTTAAATAAGTCTGCACAAGCTCTAGAAACCATTCTCCAACCTTTACCACTATTATTTCACCAAACCCTAGTCTGTAGGCATCAACTAATGCATGGAAATCACTAAAATTCCCTTGTAGCAACAACAAAACACTGTATTCTTTCCTTCCCCTGCACCTGCACACACACTCAAATTGAAAAGATAACTAAATTAACCCATTCCACCAATCTAACTAACCTCCATCAGTGGAATGGTTATCAAACCTCACTCTAGACTCTCAAACCCTTAAATTGGGGTTTACAGACCGGTATAAAAAAAATAGACTCAAAAAAATTTAAAACTCAATAAAATTCCTCCAAAATAGGCTTGGTTGAAAGATAACTCAAGGTTCTATCTAAAACAACAAGGTTTAGGGCCAGATGTTTCTGTACAGGCCGTACAAACTAATGAACAACAGGAAATCAACACTGTGTTTGCAGACAAAGTACTTTTATTGACAAAAATGGTTTCAAGATACAAAGTTCAGTGATTTTCCTCACCTTTACAATGATTTTAAAGATGTTTCCAATAGTTAGACTAACTTCCCTTTCAACTTCTTGCTAACCATCAACCTTTCCTATCAAGTGACTCTTCAACTTCCTTCCTAATCTTGCATATTTTACAATTTTGCATTTTACATCTTTGACAATAATTGCAATATTTGCAACCTTTAATATCTTGACCTTACCATCACCTACAAACCTAATCAAATGACTCAATTGAATTTTAATGGGTCCACACATGGCCATTTTACATGCCTAACATGACTGAAGATTCAAATTTACATGATTGACTATTAGAAGCATAAAATGCACAAGGTGTTCCTGCACCATACCGTAAGCAACATACCTTACTACAAGATTGACAAAGGTATTTATTAGCAAAGCTCAGGGGTATTTTTCAATACCAGTAAGTTCCTCCACGTCTTTGTATTTCACCATTTTCTTCCTAGGGAGGTCACCAACACTGCACAATCCAATAATAACTTCAATGGCTTCCTTAGTGATTGGATAGGGTTTGTCCAAAATGATGTTGTCATCCTTGAATCGACTCGACAAGAACAAGATAGATTCTTTATCAGCAATCCAAGGAAATTATCTGGTGCAGGAGCACCTTGGCTTAACTCCAATTTGTTGTGAACAATTTTTGGCTTGTACTGACCTTAGCCAAGTCAAGATGTTTGATGTGTTTGCTTTAGACCTTAGAAGGTCTTGATTGTGTGAAAAGTTGGTCACTAGGATTTAGGACATCCTAGTTTGATCAAGGTTGATAAATGTTGTTACATTTAGCTTTGGACAGCATGAGTTAGGATATAATGCATTAAGTGTGTGTTAAACACATCTTCGTTGTTAGAAGATGCTAATGGATAGTTAGAGATGCTGTTGGCTCGAGATCAAGGAGATAAAGATCCTAAAATGCAGGGGAATGGAAGGAGTTGCAAGAATATTGCAAAAGTTGCATGATAGCAATTGAGGAGTTGCATGCAAACTTGTTGTCTTGGATTCCCTTGAAATCAGGGGTGTGGGATCGATCTAATCTCCTTGAATGGTGGAAAATAGATCCATGTAAATGTGTGGCTCGTAGAGAACAAGTGTGGCATTTTGTAACAAGTTTTTGTTGTGAAAAATAGAAGACAGTTAGCAGATTTCTGCATTTTTCTATGTTTGCTTGTAAATCCCGTGTGTTTTTGAGACAGTGATATCAAAGGCATAATATCCACTATTTTTGTATTATCTCGGTGTTCATAGGATAGTTTTGAATCATTTTCATTGTGCATACAGGTTCCATAGAATAGATTTATTGATTTGAATTCTTAGATAGGATAGTAGTGTGTTAGGTTTCTCTGTTTTGAGCAGCAAGACTTGAAATGGCTTCCCCATAGACACCGACCACGGGATATTCCTGAGATTGGTTAAATATGGGAGGGAAGCCAGACCATTGTAAATATGTAATGGTAGGAAATCAAAAGAGCCAAGCTATGTTTTGCAAGACCAAACCCTAGGCGAGTGTTAGCTGCCCGGTTAGGAGTTTGGAAGAGAAAAATTGAGAATATAGGCAGGGGAAAGGTGCACTGTACAGAATCCGTACGACTCCAAGTGGGATAAGGTAAGGTCTTTACTTAGCAAAAGGATTGGAGCTTCAATCAACCCAGTGATAATAGCTTTGAAGGAGGAAACAGTGAAACCCTAGAAGATAGGGCAATTAGGCCTCTTCTCCAAGATCATAGGAATCACCTGTACGGTACTGACAGAGACTTGACAACCTATGTAAGATTTAAAAACCTGAAAATGGTGTCAGGAAATGTGTTTTTTTTGCTAGGTTGTGTGGAGAATTTTGGCAGAAAAAGCCAATGAGTGACTGGTAAGGGCTAGTAGAGTTTAGGCCTCATCTAGGCAAGGTCTTGAGATCGGGTAAAGTGAAGACCAAAGGACCTCCAAAATGGATCAATTTGGATGTAAAAAGCATGGAGATAGTATCTTCAACTCCCCTGCAAGCAGTTCTAGAAAGTTGAAGAAGTTGGCACTTAGACCCTTCTAAGTCCAAGGAAGAGTAAGCAAATTGCAAGAAGGTGTTGATCTACCAAACGTAAAGCACAAGGGGAAACTCTTTGGAGGAGAGTTTGGGCAGGGCTTGGTTGGTCATCCAAGTTCAACAAGAACTATTGATAGCAGGTTCAAGGAAGGGGACAGTGAAAAGGTCTCCAATAGACTGTGCAAGCAACCTTTGGTCTTATCATACACCATTATCCCCATAAATCCATACCCAAGGAACTTACATTCTGTAATTCATCAATATTCAACCCTAGTTCCATTTACTTCATCTTCTGATGATCAAATTTGTCCAACTCTACTCCCTTCAGCCTTAGTGGAATACTGCCACTGGATTCATTGTCAACCAACATAGATTTCATCGTCGCGCTTAGCTTCTTCAATCTTTTATCACTCAACGAAACCTGTTTTTCCTTCTTTGCAACCTGTGAGAAATGATTTGAAACTCCACCTTTTATCCTTAATTTCTTATGATGATTTTGCCACCAAAAACTTACATCGATGATGCCATCAATAGTACTTCTCTTTTCAATCAAACGAATTAAACTTCATCATATATCACCAACTAGATCAAACTTAGTCAAGTTGAAAACACATCAATATTACTTTGGAGAGGGGGAATCTGTCAGGGCATGCATTGCAAAACTCCCCTTGAGCCAAGGCAATTGGCTCAGATTCCAAAAGAGCTTGTACCGAGATCCGGTACCACAAAATATCTCCCCACTCTCGTTTCCTTTTTCTTCCATATAATGACGGTCTTCTTCTTAGATTCATTTGATTATGAAACCTTCTTTTTGTTTTTATACTTTTCCAGAGCAACATATCTGCATGTGTTAGCATAATGTCTGGGTTGACTGCACTTGTAACAACTTTTTCCTAACTTAACTAAGTGAGCCCCAGATCTGCATTGATTAGCTTTGTGACCATAACCATGGCATAAATAGCAATTACCATGAAAGATATTATTCATTCCATTCCTTCTAGCTGGATCAGATAATTGATTTCTGCAATGACTTGCTTTGTGACCAAACTTGTGATAGTTAAAGCATTGAGTACTTGGTTCCTTCTTGCTTCTACACTCTACAGCCTTATGTCCAAAATTTTTACATAGAAAACAATAGCCATTGAATGATAAGTACCTTTGAGCATTTGGTTTCCTGACCAGAGGTCTTTTTGTAGATGTTCTAGAATTATAGACCTTGCTTGTTACAATAGATCTCACTTCAGCTTCAACTACTTTGTCTTTACCCTTAGTATTTTGATTTGAGCTTTCATCGAAGAAGCCAAGTCCTCCCTTATCCTTGTGACATTTATGTAGGGACAAGAGTTGATCTACAATTATGCTACTTTCACATACTCTTGCTTCTGATTTCAACCTTCTTAACTCTTGATTTAACTTCTCATTTTCTTCTGATTTATGTTTGATGGTATCCTTGAGATTTTCTTCAGTCTTCTTGCATTCATTCAACCATAGCTTTAGATCCACAACACTTTCCTTTGACTCCTTTAATTATTGGTTGACCTCTCTGTATCTTGCTTTGAATTTCCAGATTTGCTCCCTTAGCTTTGCAATACAGGCATTTTCCTCCTTGATGGTTTATTTCAATTCTTCATTTTCAGATTTCATGCTTTCCATGTCATCTAACATTATCTTCAATTCTTCCTCAAAGTAATAATCTCCTACCATATTCTTCAAGTTTCCAAGATCTCCCTCAAATAGTTAAGCTCTAGCTACAAGGGACCAGGCTCTGATACCAATTGTTGAACAGTCTAGATAACTGAGAGGGGGGTGAATCAATTATCATAAAACAATTTTCTTGACTTTAGTTAATCTAGAGCAAGCTTATATCAATCAGATAATAACTAAATAGATATGAACATGAAAGCACATAACAACACCATGCACAATGAACACCAGAATTTACATGGAAACCCAAGAAGGGAAAAACCACGGAGAATGCTAATTCTCAATTATAAAACATCGGTTAATGTGACATTGGTTAAGGTGATTTTTACAAAGGCTCACTGCAGGTAAGGCTCACTGTTGGTAGGCTCACTGCCCGATTAATACATCTGATTAAAAAATATTCTCACTGACAAAAATGAACTGATGAAGCTGCATCTACATATGCATGAAGTTAGTTTCGGTTTAGAGCACAATATTTGTCTACAACAGATCCAGTCAAGAATCTTTTGTCCACCTTCCTTGCACAACCTCTGCAAAATAGATTACTTCTTCCTGACACTTGCCTTCAACTTTCTTCTCACATAATTCTTTGCACCCTTTTATCTACTCGCACACACCATACTTAATCTTCATTGAACAAAATCAACTTTTACTTATACCATTCCATTTCCTTCATAATCTTCTAGGTCGGCCTAGCAAAAACATGTTGACATGAAGAACAACTTTGAAAAATTCAATAAGGCTTGGCATGCTAGCATCAGACCCAAAACATAGGTCGCACATAAAGATCTTCTTACCACATTACCAAGGGACCCATACATAGGTCATACATAAGATAGCATAATTACTAGAAGATAACAAACCTTGAATTACAAAATATATTTTGGAGCCGATGGGAATGCCACAACCAAGACCAAATCTTGATTACCATGCCGGAGAAACATAATTAGACATACCAAAACTTGTAACATGTTACATGAATGTCTAGATAGCAAGGATACCCAGAATAGGCTTTGAGCATAGAAACCAACATTAAGAGATTAGTCTTCATTATTCTGAATTAACTAACTTCCACAGATGTCCCAAAAAGAAGTACTACCACATTTGGATCAAGGATAACATCCACACTACATAACATCATAGCACTCGATAGGATAGATCATTTTTGTATATCATCCGGAGCACAACCTTATGGATCCCAGGTTTTGACATCAATGAGAACAATGCTAAATCATCTCAACAACTTCTCAACACAAAATCATCATGAATTTTTATCCATGCTTTCGATTGTTCATAAGAATCTTGATAAATCTCTTGCACAAATGAGAATTCCTCAGTGATCATATTCTCTACACACATGAGATCAATGAGTATTCCTTGTACAATTTTCTCATTGATATGGTAAGAAATGTATAGAGGACCATCAGGTGCATGTGTAAGTGCATCATTATTGGTGAAAGTGATATCAGGTAACATAATGGTTTGTCCCTTACGAGGTTGAACATCTATTAAAAGCAACCATTCTATCTAATTCATTCTCATCATTATTATCATCATTCATGTCATCACTCATATCAACATTGATCTCATCATTATTAACATCACAAGCTTGCACAAAGTTGGATGAATGGTTTGGCATAAGATTGGTAAAAATTTACAAGTTTTGGTTGGGTGAGGAAACTAACTTATTCCCTTGATATTAACACTACCTAGCAACTGGATGTGATTAGAATCAATGAGGTCTTGAAATGGGTGTTTAAGATGCATGCATCATTTTGTATCATGTCCACTTATGTGATGATAATGACAAATGACATTTTTTATTGAATTTTGGAGGTAAAGGTTTGTTTGTGTCCATAGGATTAACAAGAGGCAATCGGATTAGGTTCTTACCCAAAAGTTGTAACATGATCGAATAAAGAGTGTCTGGTAACTGGGTGAATTGCCTATATTTTGGTCTAAATTGGTATGGAGTTTGAGTTATGGTACCAACTTGAGGTTTAATGTGGTTGTTTGTTGGAGGTGTATGGAACTTGATAATTTTTTTGTTTTGTTTCTTGAATGGTTGATAGTTGTTTTGAGGTACAGGTTCAGATTTCTCAGTATGAGCTGATGAAGATGCCTCTTCATATTGACTAATCAAATTCTAATAATCATGAAGATCTATACACAAATGTATGAAGGATGGAAATTTTATTAATACAATTTTGTCCCTTATGTCTAATTTCAAATTTTCAATGAACACTCTTTGGACATCCGCATTAGGAAGAATGAGATTGATTTGTGATAAAAACAACTAATAGCGGTTTATGAAATATGTGACATTTTTGCCTCTCTTTTATTTGCATCGTATTAAATTATTTATGTTAATATTAGGACTAGTGTTTACTTGGAAATGATTGAGGAATGCATCAACAAGCTCATTGAATGTGTTGAATTATTTGGAAATGAACAAAACCACTCCAAATCCATGTCTTTCAATGACCTAGGAAAGAGTTTAGCCAAGAGATTATCCTCAAAGATGAAGTCACTAACAAGGTTGTGTATGCTGATATATGATTCCTAGGGTCCCCCTTAGCATTATACTTGTCAAATCGGGGTATCTCTATGTTTTGTGGCATTTGTGCTTTCAATATTTTAAGTGACAATGGGCTTTGTTTGACATATTGTGATGGTTTTCCATTTTGGTTTTGGTTCAAATTTGAGATTTGTTAGTGAAGTGATGTTATATTTTAAAAAATTTGGTTGACGATGGAATCATTGTTGACATGTTTTGGGAATGTGGTGAATATGGTGGAAGTGTATATGTGCTTGGTAGGATACTATGTTGCAAATTATGAGTGGAGATGAAACTCAAGGTGTGACATGGGAAGATCTAAAACCATAAGGGTTTTTGGAGGAAATGCCTATTGTTGGAGTTATACTAATGCTTTGTTGTGTTGTAGAAGCAACATTTGGATTTGTGTATGTAGGAATAAAGGCTATAATTTTGGGGAGGGGGACTTGAATTTCTCCTTGACTTTGAGTATATCCCACATCTTGAGCACAACTAGTTGTAGTAGGGATGTTAGAATCAACTATATGAGCTATGCCACACAAAACCTCTAATACATGGGCATCACTAATCAATTTTGTCATGTTATCTAAGATAGGGATCGCAAGACCAACTAGAAATTTAGTACTCACATAGTCTTGGAGTCCCTCTAAGTCTTTGTCCATTTTTTTTAGTTTGTCTTCAGGAATATGGGCAACCATGGTTTCAACATCTGTAGAGATGGGTGTTTGTAAATTTTTCATTCGTATGGTAGCATCAGGGATAGAGTCCAAAATGGGTTGAGTATTGACAACACTTGTCATGAAAAAGTTAGAAGATTCATGATCCATACTGGATGTAAAGCCAACACGGGATGCCATAAGCCTAGAACTACATCTCACTGAAGTATTGGAAATAGGACACCAGGTCATGAAACTCATACAAGTTCCAAAATGCTTTAGTGTACCCAAGATGAACACTAAATTGATAAAAAAAACACAATAAAATAGCCAGAAACAAAAATTAGAGACCAAAAACCAACAAAGAACACATACACATATCTAAAAAAAAATATGAGCAAAAAAAGGCAGGAAAATGGCCCCTAGGGTTCCTATGTCCCAGGCAATATTTTGCAAAATTAAGAGTTTTATTATCTATTATAATGTTTAAGGTTTCTATGTTTATGTGTTGAATTGAAGAAAAAGGGATCCTATGTCCCAAGTGTCTAGAACAATAGGATCTAAGTGCCTTTTTCCCTAATTTCATTGGAAAAAAATCTCCCAAAGATAGGATTGACTTTCAAACTTGAGGTGAGTCAACCCTATTGGGAAGGTCTACTATTTTCTTATGACAAAAATGATTGAAATGCACTTTTGGGAGATAAAAATAAAATACTTAATAAACCCAATTATATGATGTGAAACTTGAAATGCAGAGTTTAAGGATAGTACAAATAGAAACAACAACTTCTAAGCAGATCTGGGAAGTGCAGAATGGCATATACCTGCCCAAAAAAATGGGTTTTCGGTGTCCTACAAGGACTCATTCATGCAAGGGTGAATGGGTCTTTGTATGTGGATTTTCCTCAGCTTTGGGGGTCCTTTGGTGCAATATCTAAGCTTTTGTTTTCCCCAGGTTTCATTTCCAAAAATTCAAAAATAAATTCAGGATATGAGTTTTTATATCTTGAAAACAATGATGACAACTTTGACAACTTTGTAAAATTTCTCTTTTTATCAATCTTCAATCCTTCTTCACTTGTAAATCTGCACATACAAAGAGAGGGAAAAATGTTTTTTCTGGGTGAATAGTGGTTTTCCTTGGTCAAACCTTGGTTTGGTAACTAAACCTTGATAATGAAATAATGACAAAATGAAAGGAATTTGATGAATGAACAATGCTATGTCACAAATCACCAAACCCTCAATGGCTGCCCTTAGAGGACTAAAGTATAACACATCACTCTAAGGATTGGATCTTGCATGAATTGGATTGATCGGATGCTTGATTTGACACTTGGTTTGATGCTTGAATGCTTGAAACCTACATCACAATGTTAGCTCCAAAACATGACATGAAGATGCATAAAATTTTGAAATGATTGATGGAAGAATGTAGAAAGGAATGAAGGTGTTGTCATTGATGTCAACTGGTCAACTGGTTATCTACTAGTTTTTGTTGGTTGTATATGTTGAGGATATTGAGAAAATTGTATTAAAGGAAGAGTATAGGTATTTAGTTGTTGCTCAGGATAATGATTTGGTATTTTCCCCTATGTTCATGTGGTTCAGATCTGTTGGTCATGGTTTGTAATGCCTCGCCTCGCAACCCCAAAGAAAACTAATACATCTAACTTTTATGGTACAATTTTTTTTAAACAATTAAAGTGTATAAATTATTGTGTACATTAGATTAAAAATATTACAAGTTATTCACCTAAGTCCTTTCGGGTACACGAGTTGACATTATGTAACTAACCCATAACAAAAGTTGAAAGATGAAATTCCCAATTTCCATTAATGATAAACATTGTGACAAGAATAAACCATATGAAAACCATACATGCATTTATAATAAATTAAACATGGGAATATAATGAACATATTTCCACATATACCACTTAACATTAGTAGTATTTACAATCATAGTTCAAGGATTAATTACATAATGTGATTATGCATTACATTAGTCTTCTAGTACATCTCCTTGAACACATACAAGATTACATCATACATCATCCCAACACATGTGGGAGTAATACATCAATATATAAAATACAACTGGAGTACAAATATACATTTGGTAACATATGAACTCTGGATCAAGCTGCATCTGCAAACTCTGCACTGAATGGTACAACTACATAACATGGGACCCAATGAGGTGTGTAGCACGTTCCACCCGACCACCCCCATGCTAGGAGTAAATAAGGAAGGATCCCCGACCAAGAACATCCAAACAGAAACACAAGACTAAACACCAAACATGAAAAGCAAGGAAACATAACACCAAGAGACCACTTCCAGGGGCTAGCAACAATAACAACTCAAGGGAATGCTAGAGGAAAGTCCAACCAAAACCAATTGCCAAAATCATAGATCAACATTAAATTGCCATAAGAGGTGCCAACAACAATAAAATTCCAAGCTCACCAAATGAGACCGCAGAATCAATCAACAATAAATATCCAAGGGAACCTTTCACCAACACCAATAAAGTTGCCATGAGGCATATATGCAACACTGAATAACTGAAAGGAGGCTACAAAGACAACATCAAGAACCAATTTCCTTAACAACATAAGACACAACTGCCTCCAGATACACACAAAGCAAACGCAAGGGAAACTATAGGAAAGTGTCATCGCACAGTCCTACATGGGTTATCTTGACTGCCTTTCTTTAGGCGTCAACCCCCATCTATGGTTATCCTGACAACCTCTCTAGGCATCAGCCCCATAGGGTGACTCGTGCAGAACCGTTAACCTCTCGTGAAGATGAGGCAACGATCTTGCCAACCATGGCCTTCTCGGCCCACCTTTAGTCTATGAAAGCCCTAACAGGTGGACAAGGCATCCATAATTATCTTATTAATGTTTTACCACCCACCCATTAATTAATTAATTAGGTTATCACTTGTTACTCTAACTCTAACGTGGGTTATCCTGACAGCCCCTTTGTGCATCGGCGCCCACGTAGAGCCACTCTCCCTAGAAACCCAAAACATAACATCAAATTCTAGGGGGTTGTACCAACAAGAAAACTGAATCACAAAATGGAACCTCTGTGAGGCAAAAACCATCTCGCCAATCATCCTTTGAATAAACATCCATAAAGACGAGTACAACCCAATTGTAAACTTAAAATCATGATTAAATTCAAATAGTAACAAACATCAAATTAAAAGACCATAAAACAAATCACCATTTTCCCATGCCTCTGGAAGTCTTAAACAACAACTTAAGCTCCTACAAAAGGAGAAACTAACTTAAGGGTTTTCCCACATGACCATAACCCAATTAAGCAAAACAACAGTTAACTCAACGATAATTCAAGAGTTACATAATTACGTACACAAGTATTCAATAATTCGACAAACACAATTTAACATCTCATTGCACAAATTACCAAGAAATATAAATAATTAATTCACCCGAAATCATTCAACTTAATTTAATTAAAAATACTTATTTCTAATTTAATCAATCTCACCGTAATATCCAACATTGCAAATTTTAACATCATCTAATTTTCCCATAATTTCAGCATATATATACGTTTTTACGCGTATATACATATATACATATAAATATACATATATAAAATCATACATTTAAATTGCATTATAAAATTAACAATATAACCTTTACACATATTTACACACACACACACACACACATATTATATCTATATTAAATTAAAAACAAAAAATTTAAATTTAATTTTTTAAAACAACGTAAGGCTGAGGACCCCCTGAGGCCGCCACCACCATGGTTTTGTTGTGATTTGTGTTATCCAGGTGAGTGGGCACATCCACAACATCGTAGCATGCCTGGTGAGGGTGGGTTGTCACGTAACCCTCCCCAACCCTATAAAATTTTAATTTATAAAAAATTCATATAAATTTATTTTTTTTATATTTTTTTAAATATATATATTTTTATATACATTTTCTAAAAGAAAACTCAGAAAAACCAAACCTTCTGTTGCATCAATTTTTTTTTTCACAGAATTTTTTTTATAAAAGAACATAATGTATATATATCTTTTTTGCACAACTCATATGAATATATATGTATATATATATTGTATATATATATATATTGTATATATATTGTATATATATATATTGTATATATATACATATATGTATATATATATATATATATATATATATACATAAGTAAACTTAAAAATAAAAGAAAATAACATTCTATTTTTCCTTCAGACAAAATATGAATCTGGGCATGCAAATTTAACCACAACATAATTTATTTTTCTCCAAACGAGTATTTCACAACTAAATTTATTGGAGAAGAACCAGAGGGTTTTCAATAGTTTTTCTACAGAAGATTCTAAAGTTTCACCAAAAACAAATTTTCCAAAACACAATTTTGTTTTAAATATAATTATCAAATTCAGGCACGGCAGGCAGGATATTTATTTTTCTTTTGGAAACTAATAGAACAAAAGAATTAAATGGAACAAAAAGGAACCTGGAGTCCTTCGTTTGATGTCGAATCCACAAGCACAACAACTCTCCTCCTTTTGAAAATAATCTTCACGAACTTCTTCCTTCAACAACTTCTTCTCCAACCTCCTCTTCAAGCTAAATTTTGAATCAATCTATTTTTATTTTCTTTACAAACCAATTAATAGAGAAGCACCCCCTTCTTTTTCCAACTATTGTTACTTCTTCTCCCAAAAACAAAACTATTCCCATGAAGAGAAAACTTCTTTTTCACAATAATAAAAATAAAGAAACCTCTTCCTTTTACCAAAAATCCACAACATGCATTGGTTCTTTTCTTGATTTTAAAGCTCACATTTATCCCACTAAATTAATTAAAAAAATCATTTATTTTAATATTTATCCTCAACATGCTAATATCTTTTAATTTTATAATTTTAATATTTGAAAGAGATAACCTACAATTCTCAACAACATTATTTATTTAAATTAATTAATTAAACAACTTTTTAAATTACAATATTTAAATAACACTATTTTAAATCTAACATTTAACTTAATTACCATTACCTACAAATAATTATATCAACTAAATAACATTAATTAATCACACATAAAATAAAGGTTAATTAAATAACAGCTATTCACAAATTAAAACAAATAATCAACAAGAACCCATACTAAAACAAAACGAGGTCGAGAACAATGACATCATAAGACTCACAATGAGGTAACGAACTTGGGACGGGGACACTTCTTTATCAACTCCCATCATACCCATTGGGTCTATGGGACACACTCAGACCTGTCAAACAGGTGGAGTCGGTGTCTAGTACATGCATCCTACATAGAAATAAACGTCAAGTAGCATGTAAATCTCTAATACAGACACACCGTGAAAAGGTAATCGCGGGGTAGCAGGGCACTCACGAGCGAGTGATGCTACTCCGTCCTTTCACCAAGACTCACTAGCAAACACATCAGAAACCATTGCAACATAGAATCCCAACATCACCACATATATATATTATTAAAGAAAACCATAACATAACCAAATAATATGATCACCACATAAAGTATCATCAACCATCATAGGTACTATCAAGTGAATCAAACCAACTAAACTATGTATCCACACACAACCAATCCGGTGAAATGATCACCATCACAAACCAAGTACAAAACCAACACATAAGAGTGTCTAAAAGTATCAGCAACACGAGGGGTATTACATGGTTGTTGAAGGTTGCTATATCCATATGTTTGGCTATTGGTTCGTTGTGAAATTCAAGTTGTGTTCACCAGTTGTGAACTATGTTTTTCTGTGTTCTAGTTGAGGTCCGGGAGAAAATTTTCTAGTCCGCATTTCTCTTTGATGAAGTCCTTTGATTTTCAGTTCTAAAGTTAAGATGTTCTGATTGCAATGAAGATATTTTTGGTTTTTGGAAGTTTTGAGCTTAATTGTTCTGTGTTTTACACTAGTTTGGTCGACCATGTGTTAAGCACTATCTTCAAAGTTAATGAAGCGTGTTGGATCTATTTTGGGTCCCAGTGAAGCATGTGTTTGGGTTGCCCTCATTCTAATGCCACCCTAGGATATTTTGGTGCCAACCTAATTTAAATTTGAAGTTGGATGGCCGAATTTTTATCTTTTTCAAGGTTAGAGATAGTATAAATACAGGATGAGCTAGTAATGAAAAATATACAAGAGAAAAGAAGATAAGTGAAAGAGTAACACAATATTGATGCTATTCAAAAAGTGTGTGTAAGTTGTGTGTGGCAGATCAATGTGAATCTTAATGTTGAGTTTTTGGATGCAGTGAGCAGAAGGAAAACTCTATCATTCATGTAAGTTGATCAAGTGACTGTGGTGGAATCCTTTGTCACATTGGGATTTTTGTCTCTCTGTAACAAGTCTTCTTTGTATCTTTGTGGGAGTGAGCCCTCTGGGTTGTAGCCCTATTGGACAGTGAGTTCTTGTTTTGAATAGTGAGTCCTTATTTCAAGTAGTGAACCTTATCTCAGGTAGTGAACCTTGTTTCAGGTAGTGAGCCTCTTTGTAATTGGTTTTGATATTCTCTATAGTGTGAGTTAATACTCATCGTGGTTTTTACCTCATTGGTTTTGTTGTCAAACAGATTACACCCGAATGCTTGAATATTGAAATTCAGCAATCTGTTGAAACATTGGAACTAATTCCAGGCTCTGGGTATCCTATAAGGAATTAGACCTCTAGATTCTAGGCTGGTTCCTATTTAATTTTCTGGTTAATAACTGAGTGATTTGCTAGAAAAGGGAGAAATACTAAATCTAAATTCTGAACTCTGAAACTTAACTATGGTGATGCACCGAAGAATTCAATATGCAGACTTAACTCACAGAATGATTACTCACTATTTTCATTCGCACAACTAGATCTAAAAGCTTAAACACTTGAATGTTTTAAACATAGGCTTTTAAAGAAACAATCATAGAAGGAAAATATGATTCCCACAACTAGACTGTTCGATTATTGATTAGCACAATTTTTAACTAGTGGATTTAAACTTGGATGCATACAAAAATTCATTAAGGAGACATAAATATCTAAAGGTTTCATAAACTGCAAACATGATAATCACTTCGATCAATCCCACATGACAATGATGCTTGAAAACTTGAAGGCGAATTCTAAAAAGATGGTAATGAAAGGAGTCTTTCTACAAAAACACACTAATTGACCTGTAAACCTGTTGCTGTATTAATCTGAAAATAATACTGAGTTACAAAATAATTCACTTTTGCAGAGTGTAAAGGAGAAAAATAAGACCCAAAATGAAAAAGATAAACTTTTTCAATATATACAATGAGAATGCACTTCAAAGTGCATGAACATACAACTGAAAGTCAATTTCAGTGAGAAAAATGATAATTCGAAGGTGAAATCTGAGCAGAAGCAAAAATCCTTGAAAATAAGGTTCAAACTCATGCAAAAATGAGTGAACTCAGTCTCAAACTCTCCGTCATAAAGCATGCAACTGATCTGTAACTCAAACTGAATTGGAAATCTCTGAACTTGGGCCAAAACATGCAAAAATCCACCTTGCTTGAATCAATTCGCCCATGATAACTTGATGATTAATCTTCAGTTGATAATCTGATGTGGAACTGAGAGAAAATGTGCAATGAGTTCAATCTTCAAACTGATATCAATCTTCAGTTGACCCTTACTTATAACTTCTACATGGATTTGTTTGAAAAGGAAAACTTAATCCACCTTTTATTATATGCTAAATATTAAAGAAAACATATTATTATCCTTAATATTTAGCTAAAAATTCAGTGTCCTCTAAACCCATGCAATATACACTTAAGTGGAAACTCTATATATGCAAAATCAAAAAGTCACGACCCCTTATTACTCCACTCCATGCATAAAATTCAAAATGCATTTATCAATATAGATTAATTGACCACCATGCATATTAGACTCATTATAGAAAGGTTGACCATCAATAATATCTTGAAATGATTATGCTTAAGATAATAATTCAAACTCTTTTGACTTAGGCGAATAGACAAAATACACCTTCAAACCCTAAAGTCATTATTATCATTTTGAATTGACTTATGCCCTTCTTGGAGCTCTGTTGTGTTGCCATGGTTTCCTGGTGTTGAAGATCTGAGACTTGAAAGCCCACGATTTCATGTTGCCTCTGTCGATTTTCCATGAGATTCTAAAAAAAAACATGGTAAGTCTTTTCGCATAGATCTAAGCACTCTTGTTCATTTTTTAGGAATTTATTATATTCCCAGGCTGCAGATTTAACCAGTCTGATGTATATTCGTTATGCTTTCATTTCTCTGCTAGTCACTATTTGACTTTGTCCGTTTTTCCTTTTCACATCTTCTTAGAAAACACAAACTCTTAAATATCTCAAAGCCGCGATTTTTATAAGAGTACTAAAAAAAGTTTTGTTTATGCTTATGGCCATGAATCGGCCTCTTCTTTCATTACATTCAAAACCCCTCTTGAATATGGGTTTGTTCAAAGTTTGTATACACTAAAAATTTCTTCACTACAACTGCAACTTAAACCAGTCTGATGTATATTCTGGAAACCCTCCTATATTTGCTATATTTGGGCTTAGCCGCGGACTTATCGTGCTTCTGGTTTTCAAGAGTTTCTCCTTTGTATTGTCACCGTGGGTTTCAATGGCTTTGAATGAGCTTGGGATTTATTTATTTCATAAGCTCGAATATTGATCTCTTTCCTGCTCTATGTGACCAAAGGCTTTCATTTACACCTTGGCTCTTGAATGCTCAAAAAATCTTATTCCCTCTTGTACTCACTCTGGTGTTTGACCTGCTATCTATTATTGTCATAACTGCACTCCTGAATTTCATCTCCTACAGGGGCATATGCTCATCATTTAATATATAGTGCATTTCACAAGTTCATTTGTCTGATGCAAACTTACATCTGATGGTGTCTTTTTAAAAAAAACAAAATTTCAGAAGCATAAGATCTTGTTTCAAATATATCCCTTTGTTAAGGATAAAATCAACATTTGTTCTACTTAAACACAGTGTATTGATTGTGCATACTATCAGGGATATTATAACGATACATTGAGACTGTTGCTTGATATGAAGCTCTCATGTATGAATGCTATTTATTCACTTGACTGTATAATGCATCTATTGAGCACTGTCATTCTCTTTTGAATCTTTCTTGCATATTCAGATAATTTGCATATGTGGCTGGCTATCCTCCTGACTGAGAATTTAATGTATTTATGTTTTTACTATTTTGTATGCACTATGCTCCATGTGCAAATGAGGTTTCATTCCATAGCTCTATGTTGTATTCCATACTTGATAGAAACTACAACATTCACCATGGAAACTTGACTAATCTTATTTGATCATTGACATCATGGCACTCATACCTCTGTGTTCTTGTAAAAAATGATATCCTATTGCTGATTATTTTGATCATTGGTCATTTATGTTGCTATTGAAAGCTTCAGTTTGATTACTGGCTATAAAAATGCTCATGGAATCACTGTCATAGCGATTACCTTTGTTTTGATCTGTAAAGCTCTTGATAACCTGGGTGTTTTTGCTGCTTTGAGATTCACCACTATTTTATTCAAACCACTGCTCATGATCCTGCATTATGCTGGTTTTTGTAGCATACTTGAACTTTATGATGAAAGCTTTCTTATGCTTGGATATGAAAGGTTCAGAATTGAAACTATGCCACCGTTGATGAATCAAACTTCTCATGATTTCTTATTTGTATACCCTGCACCTTTAATACTATCTTGGTTGACATAAAGGGTAATTGTTCTGAAGACTTAACTGTATTCTGGGCTGATGAACATGAAAGGTTTTTCCTACTGTCTCTATGTTCTTGAAATTGTCTTAAAGTTGCAACCCTTTGACTGTGAGTGTATTGCTAATCTTTTCAACAGTGACAATGTTTCCCCAATGCAAAAACATAGCGATAGTATTTGTTCAATCTTGCACAACTTTCATTCTCTCATAATTTCCAATTTATAGCATCTTTTGAACTATTGGAGTGATTCATGCTATGGCTGTGATATTATTGTTTCTAACCAAAGTTGTATATTCTGAGAACCTCCTACTCTGCCTCCCTTGCAACTTGATGGTTTGTTGCTTCACTAATCTGAAAATTCCTCCTTCTTCATGTTTTGATTGTTCCTTTCAAAAAGATGACTTGCTCAATCTAGTTCTATCATAATGAATTAAAGGTTGCTTTATGTGAACTTCTCCTATGGCAGCAGTCCTATTTGATGACTGTTTTGAACGTTCATGATGACTCTCATGTACGAACTTGAATGAGAGAATACCTTTATACCTTCTTGATATGTCGAGCTCGACCCTTGTGGGAGCCCATTTTTCCCCACATATTTGATGAAAATAATCTCAAACATGATGAACCTATTCCTTCACATTGAAACAAACAAGTTAGCAAAAATAAAAGAAGCTGAAAGCTTTCCTCTTGATTTTTATGCCTTTGAAATCTAAAATCATCTAATGGATGCCTGATCAAATGTATAATATATTTTTGTTGGTAGCGTAGGCACATGATAGGATTTGATTCGCATTGCTTAGAGACCATCTCTAATACCATATTTCATCGTTCTTGCAGATGCATTGGAGATTGGAGGCTGGAGCTGGAGCTGAAGCCACAACTGAAGACCGCAACTTGTCAATGATTCGTCATTCAAGGCAATGACGAATCACTTTCTACCCTGTGCCTTCTTTATTCTCAATTGTATAGTGTACTTTCTTTTCTTGTATCTATCATTTGATTGTATAAATCAAATTTAGTTACTCCCGCGGCTTGTGGGGGACTTCAGCCTTTCCAATATGAATAAAAACAACATTCTTTTATGCAAATTTATGAGTTCTTCTATTACAAGCATTTGCATAATCAAATTCTTTGAAATTCAATGAATACTTTTAGCAGAAATTTTGCACCTTTCTGTGATAAATGTAATTCAGCTCCACCTATTTTGAGTTGTAGCTAAAAATAGGTAACAGGTTTTTCCATGTAAATCTGGTGTTATTATGTTTATGTGTTGGATTTGAGTTTCTGCATTGGCATTTGAAGATTAATCATTTAAGTAGTTTTAAGTATTAGTTATGGTAATTGATTTGAAGGTTAAAATATGTGACAAATGATTCATCCCCCCTCTCAATTGTCCTATTCAACAATTGGTATCAAATCTTGGTTCCTTGGTGAAAAGCTTAACTACTTGAGGAAGGTCTGGGATGGCTAGTAAAATGGTGTTTGATTATCCGAGGTTTGATGGAACTAATTATGGTATCTGGAAAGTATTGATGGAAGAATATCTGGAGTATTGCAAATATGATGTGGAGAAAGCTTACAAGAATCCTTACACTCCTCCTGCTAATGGTCTAAGTACACCTGAAGAGATCAGCGCACATGAAGTGAACAATAAGGCAAAGTTCATCTTGAAGAATAGTCTAGTACATTTTGAGTTGATTAAGGTTCAAAATTTGAAGATAGCTAAGGAAGTCTGAGATGCTTTAGAAAGAGCACATGATGGTGATGAAAGAGTTAAAGAGGAAAAATCACAGAATTTGGAAACACAATTTGATCTTATACATATTTCTGAAGATGAAATGTTAAAGCTTATGTACAGAGACTGGATGAGGTAGTCGCTGGAATGAGATCACTTGGCACAACTATAGATGAAACTAGGATTGTAAAGACGATTCTCATAACTCTTCCTAATGCTTACAGTGAGAAGGTGAGTGCTATTGAGTTTACAATAGATTATAATACTTGTACTAAGGATCTGCTATTATGATTTTTTGCATCTTATGAGATGAGGAAGATGAGTCTAAGAAATGGAGGAAAATCAGAGATTGCTTTTAAAGCTACAAAAGTTGAAGATCTAGATGAAGAGAACTTTGATGAAATAGAAGCTAACTTTATAAGAAGAATGAGAAAAGGTTTTGGTAAGTATGAAGGTAAGTTTCCCTTTAAATGCTTTAGTTGTGGAGAAATAGGTCATTATGCTACAAAGTGTCCAGAAAGAGCTAAAAGGAATAAACAAAGATATGAGAAAGAAAAGAAAGGAAAGAAGATTAACAGAGCTTACTATATAAATGAAAATGCTAA
Source organism: Sequoia sempervirens (assembly GCA_007258455.2). NCBI lineage: Eukaryota > Viridiplantae > Streptophyta > Pinopsida > Cupressales > Cupressaceae > Sequoia > Sequoia sempervirens. The sequence continues at coordinate 318,686 of VDFB02096982.1, forward strand.
TATTCCAGATGAAGATTCAGAATATGAAGATCCATATGAAAATGAATGCTTGTTCTTGGTGATTAAGGATGAACCTACTACTAATTCAGAAAAATAGGCAAAGGAAAGCCCTCCAGAGAAGGAGAAGAAGAAAAATGAAGGTACGGTTATCTCTGCCCTACATGCTAAACAAGAAAATAATTTTTGGGTAGTTGATAGTGGTTGCTCACATCACATGACTGGTGATAAGAGTAATTTTCTTAAGCTTGAGAAATATGATGGAGGCTTGGATATGTTTGGAGTTGATACTAGTGCTAAAATCTATGGGATAGGTTTAGTAAGTTTTTTTGGGAAGCATCATATTGACGATGTTTACTATGTTAAGGGTTTAAGGCATAATTTTTTGAGCATTAGTCAGATGTGCAGAAAAGGATATGATCTTGTGTTTAAGGATGAGAAATGTGAGATTCAGAAAGGATCCAGAACATTGATTGCTACAGGAAAGAAATCTGAAGGGAATATTTATCAACTCAAGGGTGATGATGGACGATGTTTTATGACTCAGATAAATGACAATTGGTTATGGCATAGGAGAATGTGTCACGTGAATTTTGATAACTTGGAAAGGATTAGTGATGTTCAAGTCATGAGATATTTAATGAGAATTGCAAATCCTATTAATGCTATTTGCAGGAATTTTCAGTTTGGGAAGCAAGCAAGAAATCATTACAGAAATAAAGAACAATCTACTACTAGACTACTAGATTTAGTTCATACAAATCTCTGTGGTCCTATGAGAGTGTGAATTTTGCTTGGTGAAAGGTACTTTATGCTTTTAATTGATGATTATTCTAGATATACATGGGTTACATTTCTTAGAGAGAAATTAGATGCATTAGATAGATTCAATGCATTCAAAGCTATGGTTGAAAATGAAGTGAATTTGAAGGTAAAATTCTTAAGATCTGACAGAGGTGGAGAATTCACCTCCCATGAGTTTAATATTTTTTTTGAAGTGCATGGAATAAAGAGATTTATTTTCTCTAAGAACTCCTCAACAGAATGGAGTTGTTGAAAGGAAAAATTGAATAGTTCAAGAGACTATTAGGTCAATGATTACTAAAGTTAGATTACCAGAAGTTTACTGGAAATAAGTTATTCATACTATTGTTTATGTGTTCAATCAAGTTTAAGAAAGAGAAAATAGTACAAATACTCCCTATGAGCTATGGCACGAAAGAATTCATACTGTAGACACCTAAATTTGGACACTTACATTTGTCCAAACTTATCCCTCTTCGTCTAAACATCCTCTTATTTGTGCTAATTAGGTAATATTGTTATTATCTAATTAATACCCTTAATCCTTCTAAAATCCCTAAGGTATTCAGTTAATAATTAAATACCTTACCCCCTTTACTCTCCTTTTCATCAAATGAATTAAATAAATATGACATTTATTTAATTCCTCACATGTCACATCACTTTCACTTAATCCTAACCCACCTTCTAATCTCTTCATTGGGGATGTGCACATGCCTAATCCTTGATTAGGATGTGTCACATCCTCCAACTTTTGCAAGTTGGCCTCTAATCTTCCTTAACCAATAATTATCTTCTAATCACTAATTAGCTAATCCAACCAGCATCTTGGTCAACTCTCCCCATCCCCCAAGGAATTTTTAATTCCTTTTTATTCATCCAAGATTTCTCTCTTCCCTGTGTGAATTTTTAATTCACATTTATTCCTCCAAGGAATCTTCTCTTCCCCATGCAAGTTCTAGAACCTTTTGATTTGTCACATCACTCACATGTGTCTAAGTCTTCTAGAACTTTTGACTTGTCACATCACTCACATGTGTCAAAATCCCACCTTTTTGGGAACCTTGTCTTATCCATTAGATTCTCCCAATCATGTGAATTTTTAATTCACATTTATTTTCCCAACTACTTTCCTATTCCCCATGGATATTTTTGAGGAATTCTAAAATTCCTCAAGTGTCACTTTCATTCTCACTTGGGAACAAGAAGTTCCTTTTTGAGGAAATCTTCTCATCTCCCAAGGTACTTTCAAAGTACTTGTCCTTCCTCCACATCATTTGTTTTTATTCCACCTCACTTACACCTCATCACATCCTTGGCCACTTCACCCTCCACATGTCAAGATGTGAGAACTTGTGAGTCCTCAACTCACCATAGCCCTTTATCTTGGCCATGGTGGCACAATATTGACCGTTGAAATCTCTAGAGAATTCATATTCTTCTATAAATACCCCCTCTTCTAATGCATTTGAATAACTTAGTCATTTTGCACCCTTATGCTACTAAATTATCAAGCCATTTTATAGCATTATTCCTTGCATTAACATCCAAGCTCAAGTGCATTTTCCATTGTAGCTTCATCAAGTCTTCATTATCTTGCATCCACCCTTCATTTCATAGCCATCTAAGGAGCACACAAATCAACCACATCAAGGGCCAACCAAGGGGATCGACACACAAAAGGTATAATCACTAGCTTTGTTATCTTTCTTTTGTGTTTTCTTCCTTAGGCTAATCATTTGAGGTGATCTTGTGTTTTGCTTTGTATTCTCGTTTAGTTAGTTTGCATACTTATAGTAAGATAAAAATATGGGCATCACACATACAATTAAATATTTCAAGGTATTCAGAAGAAAATGCTATATCATAAGAGATGAGGAAACTTTGGGCAAGTTTGATGCAAGAAGTGATGAAGGAATATTTCTTAGATACTCTACTAAAAGCAAGGCATACATATGTTTCAATAAAATACTAAGAAAGATTATAGAGATCTCGAATGTGAAGGTTGATGAGACAATAAAGAATTCTATTGATATTGATGGATATGTGCCTGATGAACATGATTGTGCAAGAATAGAAGAAATTATGGAAGAACAGGATAAAGATGAGCAGAAAAAGCGGGATGAACAAAATGAAAGAGAAGAAGATGGTCTGGTGATGTCCCCTAGGACACCGAAATATGTACAGAGGTATCATTCAAAAAATTAGATTATTGGAGACAAGATAAAAGGCATGTTAACCAAAAGCAAAACTGTCACTAAAGTAAATTTGTGTTTATTCTTTGAGATTTAGTCTAAGATAGTAAGTGAAGCCTGTAAAGATGAACATTGGAAGGAAGCAATTAAAGAAGAAATTTTGCAAATTGAGAAGAATCAGACTCAGGAATTGGTCCCAAGTCTAGAAGATCAAAATATCATTGGATCAAAATGGGTATTCAAAAAAAAGTTGAATGAGAATGGAGAAGTTGTCAAAACAAAGCGAGGCTTGTGTGTAAAGGCTACTTGCAAGTAGAAGGCATAGATTTTCAAGAGACTTTTTCCCCGGTAGCAAGAATGGAAGCTATAAGTATTTTCTTGGCATTGGTTGCTTATAAATATTTGAAAGTCTATCAGATGGATGTCAAGTCAACATTTTTGAATGGTGAACTGGAAGAAGTTTACATGGAACAACCAGAAGGATTTCAGTTAATAGACCAATTGGATATGGTGTGCAGATTGAAGAAATATTTATACGGATTAAAGCAAGCTCCTAGAGCTTGGTATGTAAGGTTAGATAGGTATTTGATTCAGCAAAGATTTAACAAAGGTGCAACAAATAGTAATTTGTACTTTAGGATTGAAAATGAAAAAATCTTGATTGTAGCTGTATATGTTGATGACATTATCTTTGGAGGAAATGAAAAGGTGTGCAGGATGTTTGTGGAAGAGATGCCGAAAGAATTTGAAATGTCTATGTTTGGGGAGATGAATTTCTTTCTTGGACTATAGATTAATCAAACAAAGAAAGGAATTTTCATTTCACAGTCTAAGTATATGAGAGAGATGTTGAAGAAGTTCAGGATGGATGCTTCCAAATTGGTAAGTACCCCTATGGTGACTGGTTGCAAATTGGGTAAAGATGATGTTTCACCTAAGGTTGATCAAAGCAAGTATAGATCTATGATTGGTGGATTAATTTATTTGACTACTACTAGACCATATATTATGCATGTGGTCTGCCTTGTGTCTAGATTTCAAGAAGATCTGAAGGAAACACATGTTGTTGTTGTTAAAAGAATATTCATATATTTAAATGGCACTCTGGATCATGGATTGTGATATCCTAAAGGTACTAACTTCACACTTAGTGCCTATGTAGATGCATATTGGGTTGGATGTGTAGATGATAGAAAGAGTACAAGTGACGGTGCATTCTTTCTTAGATGCAGATTGGTGGCATGGTTGAGTAAGAAGCAAGATTCAGTCTCTTTGTCTACTGTTGAAGCTGAGTATATTGCTACTGCATCTTGTTGTAAACAAGTTCTATGGATGAAACATACATTGAAAGATATCACAGTGCTATATGATGATCCCATTTCTATCTTTTGTGATAATACAAGTGCAATTAAATTTTTGAAGAATCCTGTGATACACTTGAGGACAAAGAATATATCTATTAGATATCATTTCTTGAGAGAGAAGGTCATGGAGAATGAAGTCAAGCTTGAGTATGTTCCGACAAATGATCAAATTGCTGATATATTTACAAAGGCTCTTCCTGAAGATACTTTTGAGTATCTCTAGGAGAAGTTAGGGGTTATTGCCCCTCCTTTCATAAACTAAGATGCATTTGGAGATGCATCATTCTGGTGGATTCATGGTTCTATCTTTTTTGACTAATGTTTTGGTGGCTACTTCTCAAGGGGAGCAGGTAGTTTCAAGTGTTGTCATTATGAGTATTTTGTTTTCATGTCAAAGGAAGATTCAATGAAAATATCTCTTGCCTTTTCCATTAATGTAAAAGGGGGAGAGAAAGCATGTGAAAAGGAGAGAAAGCTAATGAGAGAAAGCAGGTAATGAGGAAAATGATCTTCTGAGGGGGAGAAGCAATTTTTTTTTTTTTTAGAAGTATATTTAGAACTCGTATGGTGTCTTTGATGGTTTTTCACATCATGTGTTGCCATCAATGAAAAAGGGGGAGATTTTTGCAATAATGGAGAAAGGAATGAAGGTGTTTTCATTGATGCCAACTAGTCAACTAGTTATCTACTAGTTTTTGTTGGTTGTATATGTTGAGGATATTGAGAAAATTGTATTAAAGGAAGATTACAAGTATTCAGTTGTTGCTCAAGATAATGATCTGGTATTTTCCCCTATGTTTGTGAGGTTTAGATATGTTGGTCATGGTCGTTGAAGGTTTCTATATCCAAATTTTTGGCTATTGGTTCGTTGTGAAGTTTGAGTTGTGTTCACCAATTGTGAACTATGTTTTTCCATGTCCTGGTTGAGGTCTAAGAGAAAAGTTGTTGGTTCAGATTTCTCTTTGATGAAGTATTTTGACTTGTGGTTCTAGAGTTAAGATGTTTTGATTGTATTGAAGATATTTTTGGTTTCTGGAAGTTTTGAGCTTAATGTTTCTATGTTTTTTACACTGGTTTGGCCAACCATGTGTTAAGCACTATCTTTGAAGTTAATGAAGTGTGTTGGATCTACTTTGGGTCCTAGTGAAGCATTTGTTTGGGTTTCCCTCATTCTAATTCCACCTTAGGATGTTTTGGCACCAACCTAATTTGAATTTGAAGTTAGATGGCTAACTTTGTATATTTTTCAAGGTTGGAGATAGTATAAATATAGGATGGGCTAGTAATGAAAAATATATAAGAGAAAAGAATGAAGATAAGTGAAAGAGTAGACACGATATTGATGCTATTCAGAAAGTGTGTGTAATTTGTGTGTGGTAGATCAATGTAAATCTTAATGCTGAGTTTTTGGATGCAGTGAGCAGAATGCAGACTCTATCATTCATGCAAGTTGATCAAGTGACAGTGGTGGAATCCTTTGTCGCATTGGGATTGTTGTCTCTCTGTAACATGTCTTATTTGTCTTCTTTGTATCTATGTAGCAGTGAGCCCTCCGAGTTGTAGCCCTGTTGGACAGTGAGTCCTTGTTCCAGATAGTGAGTCCTTGTTTCAGGCAGTGAGCCTTATCTCAATCAATGAGCCTTGTTTCAGGCAGTGAGCCTCTTTGTAATCGGTTTTGAGATTCTCTATAGTGTGAGTTAATCCTCACCGTGGTTTTTCCCTCATTGGTTTTTCCATGTAAATCTAGTGTTATTATGTTTATGTGTTGGATTTGAGTTTCTACATTGGAATTTGAAGATTAATCGTTTAAGCAGTTTTAAGTATATTAGTTTTGGTAATTGATTTGAAGGTTAAAATTTGTGACAACTGATTCAACCCCCCCCTCTCAGTTGTACTATTCAACAATGATGATATGATCTTGATTACTGCTATAGATGACTGATAAATTTTCTCTTCAATGCTCTTGACAATAATCTTTTCTCCTGTGAAAGTTGCCTCTTAATTATTAGCCTTGAATTGATAAAATAACTATGTATTTATAGGTGTTTATCTAATTTCTCAAAAATTAGATTCCACAAGCCAACAATTGAAGCTTCAATTTGAATCATTAAATTTTGCCAAAAATATATTAAAAAATGGATCTTGGCACTTAAGGAGGACCCATTTGCCCAAGAGACCTTAATCCAGGACACAATTTTCAAGATGTTTAAATTAATGATGGAAATTATTTAACATAAGTCTCCCTTTTGGAAAATGGGAATAATAAGGCTTAGGAATGCATAATTTAGGTAATTAGAAGCTTAATTAAGTCCAAAAAATGAAGGGACCCAAACATTGTGTGAAAATGTAAAGCAGTACATTTTTCTACACTACATGTGTAAATAGGTCTAAAAGTGAATTATTTTCTAGATTTTGCTCAATTTTACAATTGTGAACTTAAGAATGAAAACATGCAACAATGTTGAAAATAAATAACAATTTTGAAATGCAGAAACAAAATTCAAACAACAGAATTGAACAGAGAACACAAAAACAGAGAGTTGATTCAATTTTCAGCCACAAAATGCAAGACAGAGGCACCTAGGGCACCTATGTCTTGGATAGGGTGACTGGAAATTCAAAGTGTGAGTTTGTTTGTGACTATTTAAGCTCCCAATTTTGTGTGTTAATAGATTTTATAGTGAGTATTTTTCTAAATTTTATTAATTTTATGACTATGAAAATGGAAGATGCAAGTATGCAAATGTATGAATAATGAATGACAAATTTTGAATATAATTTTTACATGCGAGATGCAATAATTGACTAATTCCAAAATGCACACTTTTGAGAATGATTATTTGATGCAATTTTGAAACAAAGCTATGCAATTTTTTCACTTTTTTTGACCTAAATGAAAGATGCCTAAATGCACACAATTATAAGATGACTGAAACAAATCCTATTTTAAAATTTAATGTAATATGAATATAACATTTTTGTATTTTTATATCTTTTTGTGATGCAAAAATGAAACCCTAAATGAGAAATGCAAAACAATGATATGCAAAACCTAGATATAGGGTAAATTATTGTAGTTTTCAAAAGGTATATAATGTTAACAAGTCGAGTTCACCAAAATGAAATGTAGGGAAAGGGAACCCTTTTGGTTTGTGCCTTAGGGTCTAACACCTTTCCCAAATTTTATTGAATGTATGGGGTATCTTGTGTGTAAATATAAAATTGAAAAGATGGAGTGAGGGATTGATGGATTTGGATAAGGTATGAGGTTGAATTACAACCAAATAGGTGAGTCAACCAACCCTTAACCAAATTTGGAAATGTCCCAATAATGAAATTCAGTTAACAAATTGTCTTAATGATGTAAATAACCACTTTAACACAAAAATAATAGATTTGAGATATTACAAAGAAAAACATACAACAAAAATATAAAGGGGAGGACACTGTGTACCTGTGATATAAATTTCAATTGAATTTGCCAGGATGTTTCCTCTGGGGGTGCCACTTTCCTACTAGGTATTTTTTAGATCTATTTTCCTAGTTCTTTGATGTCAGATTTGCAATTTCGTTTCTCATCTACAAATTTGTTGGATCATTGTCGGATATTTCTGCAATTGAGTTTCTGTGAGTTGTCAATGCTTAGGGTTTCAAATGCAACAATGAATAAAGTATCTTCAAGCTTCCTTTGATCTTCAAAATGCCTAAAACTTGCACATTCACAAAGAGAAGAAATTTTGTGCCATTTTAGGGTCTTTCCTTGGTCAAACCTTGTGTTAGTGTTTCCACTTCCACAATGTCAATGATAAATGGATAAATGATAGGAAGGAATGAAGAAATCATAAATTTTTGCAACTCACCACCCTTCAATGGCTTCCTTGAAGGACTGAAGTCATGCACATCACCTTAAGGATCTTGGATCTTTCTTGCTTGATTTTCTTGAATGCTTCAAAGACCTACAATAAGGGTTAGCCTTAAAAAAAAATGAACATGAATAAACTCACATAAACTTTTGCATGATGTTGGATCTTGAATTGTTGTAATGAATCTCTAATGGCTGCTCTTGACTTTTTGAATAATGTTCTTTGAATGATCTTGACAATATTTTTTTCTTATGAATTCTTGTTAGATTTGAAATGATGCAATAAGTAGGTATTTATAGGCATTTATTCTAATTTCCCAAAAATTAAATCTTGACATCTAACATTAAATATTTGAATCTCATTTCGCCAATATTGGCATGGTGTGTTGGTTTAAAGGTGGCATTGTTGTTCTTGCCACCAAGGTTCAAACCCCATTAGAGCAGTATTGTTGAATGGTTGTATTTCGGTTCATAGCTCCGGTTCAAAAGCGTTTACCCCTTGAATAAAAAATAAAATTTGAATCTCAAATAATAAAGTGTTGACAATAACATATTTGAATTTGGAGCCAAAATAGGGGGACATAGGCACCTAGGCACTAGTTTCCCAACCCTATTTTTGGGGGTTTAAAGTGTCAGGGACAAATTATTAAATGAGAGCATTTGTTTTATGCTTGCAAATTGTCAGAAAAATATTTAAAATAAGTTATGGAATGCATAATTTTGGAAGTGATTAATTAGGTCCAATAACTTAAAGGGGAGAAAAACGTAATGTGAAATTGTCAAAGGTGACAATTTATAATGCAACAACATGATAATTTATGATAGGAATGTGAACAAAAAATTAGTCGTCTAGTTGCCTACAAAACCACATGCAGAATTGGAACAAACTATTTGGCCAACCCTAGAAGAAGATCACCAATACTCCTTACAAACACCTATGACTATATAATGTAGCCCAATGATTGTAATTTAGGATGAAGATGAAATTATTGCCCATATCATGTAAAAATATTATGGTAGGGACCCACACTAACACTTTTGTCTATCATGCTTACATTGTCCCTTACATAATATCATACCTATAAATGCCTCTAAATCCACTTCCTAGCTATTCCATGCATTGCTCCCACACAACTACAATCTTAATTTTTTAGGGTTGGATGTTGCTCTTGTCATTAATTCTGCCTTAACCATGGAAATAACACCAAGCAGAACACTCAATGTCAATAACAAGTTGACAATATCCCAACATTTTGTATTACTAATAATACTAAAAATGCACACAACATTTGCTTGCAAATATCATAACATAAAGGGCATAGATCTGAGTCTCTATATGTATAGAATTTACATTAATGAGGGTTTCAAACTAGCCATGTAGCCACAAATAAGGATTAACCCATTTGTGCGAGATATAGTAAAGAAGGAATTACAAAAGCTATTGGATGAAGGGTTCATTTTATCCCATATCAGACAGCCAATGGGTTTCCCCATTGGTGATTGTGCCTAAAAAATGAGGTAAATGGGGAGTATGTTTATATTATAGGGAACTAAATGCAACCATAAGGAAGGATCACTTTCCTCTTCCTTTCATTAATCAAGTGTTACATTCACTAGTAGGGAAGAAATACTTCTCTTTCCTAGATGGATTTAGTGGATACAACCAGAGAAAGATAGCTCAATAAGACCAAGACAAAACCACCTTTACCTATCCATGGGGAACATATTCTTATTCAATTTACCATTTAGACTATGTAATGCACCTACAACATTCTAGAGAGCAGTCTTGGGCATATTTTTAGACTTTGCACATGACTCCATGGATAGCTATATGGGTGACTTCACCACTCATGGGAACTCTTATAAAGAGGCATTACCAAATTTGGAGAAAGTACTACAAAGGTGTCAAGATCACAACCTCTCTTTAAATCATGAAAAATGTTTCATGATGATGATTGAAGGAGTGGTCTTGGGACACTTTATGTCCAACAGGGGGATTTAGGTTGATCCAAACGAAATAGAGGTGATCTCCACTCTACCTATTCCCCAAAATCAAAAAGATGTGAGGATTTTCCTTGGACATGCAAGATATTATAGGAGGTTTATTAGAGATTTTGGTAAAATAGCAACCCCCTATTTGTTCTATTATCTAAAGACATTGATTTTGAATGGACCAATGCTTGCTAGGAAGCTTTGGAATCCCTCAAATTAATTATCACAAGGACACCTATTGTGAGAGGCCCTAACTGGAAAATCTCTTTCTATATACATATGGATGGTTATGATTTTTCCATAGGTGTTATTTTAGGATAAAAGGAAGGGAATTTAGAATGTTGCATTTACTACATCTATAAAAATATTTAGGCTGGTGAGCTCAACTACATTGTTACTATGAAGGAGATGTTATTAGTGGTATATGCCATTAAAAATAGACACTATATAATTAGATATTTTATTTTTGTTCATACAAACCACACACCAATAAGATATTTGATGAACAAACCAATAGTTGGTGGAAGAATTGTTAGGTGGTTATTATTATTGCAAGAGTTTGATATAACCATTATGGATAAACCAAGGAAAGAAAATTCAATGGTTGATTTCCCCTCCAAACTACAAATCAAGACAAAAAAAAGTTGTAGATGATTCCTTTGCAGATGAACACCTATTTTCCCTCTTTGTACAAACACCTTGGTATGTAGACATAGATAATTACTTGGTTGTAGGAAGGAAACCCCCACATATCTCACCTAGAGAAAGGTGCCATTTAGTTGAACATAACTTCCCTTATTCTTGGGTGGCTAGTTATATATTTTACATAAGGCCAGATAATATAATTTAAGAAGATACATAGGGAAAGATGGCGTATATGACATCCTCAAGGCTTGTCATGACGAGCCTTGTGGAGGACACTTTGCATCCAAGAAAACAACTCTAAAGATTCTAACTACTGGCTATTATTGGCCTACACTTCATAAAGATGCAGTTAAATACAAGAAGTTGTGACAAATGCTAGAGGATGGGTAAACCCACCAGGAGTGACGAAATGCTTCTCCACCACAATTGGTCATTGCACCATTTGATAAATGGGGATTATATTTTATTGGACCAATAGCTCCCACATCTGACAATAAGGAATACATTATAGTTTGTACTGACTATCTTACAAAATGGGTGGAGGTCAAAGCAATTCAGTTTGTTAGAGATGGCAATGTTTCCAAATTTATTTATGAGGAAATCTTCACAAGGTATGATGTAACTAAGGAGATAGTCATAGACCAAGGACCCTAATTTACTTAATATTTTATTGCAAATTTAGTCAAGGAATATGAGGTCAACCATAAAAATTCAACCACCTTATCATCTCAAGAAAATGGGCAAGTTAAAGTCACAAATAGGGAGATAAAGGCCATTCCAACAAAGATAGTTCAACTACGTTGGAAGGACTAGGCAACAAGGTTACCTAAAACTATTTGGGAATATAGGACAACCTAGAAGATCACAAATTTCACACCATATGAATTGGTGTATGGGAAAAATGTTGTCCTACCAATTGAATTTGGGCATAAATCACTTCAAAAAATAATACAACTTGGAATGGATATCTTTAAAGCTTAGAAAGATAGATTACATAATCTCAATGCTCTGGATGAAATAAGGAAGGAAACAATCCATCATACAAATATTGTACGATGTTCAGATAATTAGATGGCATGATAGGTTTATTAAAACCAAGGAATTCAATGGAGACTAGGCATTGCTTTATGAAT